>WUQG02267175.1:0-13403 GCA_011317285.2 Androctonus mauritanicus | reverse complement strand
TAATCAATCGTAAAATTAAATTTTGTTGATTCAAAGACCTAATTATACTTTCTAACATAATAATATTCAAAAATATTTCAACATGTTACTGTTAATAATCATAATAAGTAGAAATATTTCAAAATTTTTAATTGGAATAGCGAATAAGACTTTTTATTCTCGATTCTAATTAACTGTCTTTGAATATGTCGTTAACTCTCTTTGAATATAGAATGTATCTTATCTATATATCAGAAATCTTTAAAAGTAATTAAAATTTAGTATAAAATAATAATTAATAAAAACAAGGATATAAGCATTTTACTATAGTTTAATTATGAATCAATTAAACTTTCAATACTACATAATATATATATATATTTAACAATATACTTAAATATAAATTTAAAAGAAATTTAATATTATAGTTAATTTTAATTAATTTATGATCATTCAGAGAAAACAAAATGGGATAATTTAAAAATCGATTTTCTTGAAATACAGTAACAGACAGAATTCGATTATTTAAGAATGATAATTGTCTATTCTAAAATGAAATAAAAGATATACAATAATGTATACAATAGTAGGTAACCTCTATTAGTATATTAATTAATTTAACTTCGATTATTCGCATTTATCAGCCTGATATATACATAAATATTATCTACTAACAATCGAGAACCAAGCATATTGGAAAATTTTGGTGTGGAATCATTAAATAAATAAAATACAATATGTTTAACATACAGAAAAACTGTAAAGGAAAGTGGAATGACGAGTTCTCTCTTTCTTTCCCGTTTTCCCTCTGGGAAAATAAAAATATTGAGTAAAAAAAAACAATAATATATGATGTAGAATTAGAACAATTAACCGACTATACCGATCATTAGTAACATATATAAAAGAAAATAGGTCTTGCAGAAATTTATGGCTAAATATTTAAATTTAATAAATTTTATTTTAGAATTAATTTTTTTAATCGAATATTGAGATATTCGAATTAAAAGGACACGAAAATCAGATTCCATTATAACATATCGTTTAATTAATGTGAAATAAATGGATAAATTGCGTACTGTATTTCATACATTATCGTATATCATCTAAAAGATTATTTGTAGTACTGTAATATAATAATTTCTTATATATTAAAAAACTTAAAAATATTTAAAAAATAAATTAAAATAAACTCGTTATTTTCATTTTATACTTATTATCTGAAACTTTGAAAATAATAAAATCGTTTTAAATAATATATATTTACAGTACATGATTATCAAACTAAATTAAAAAGTTTATCCATTATTTCTTATTAAAATATTAAATAAATTATAATAATGGTCATTAGTTTTTATCAAGATATTAAAAAATTTCTACTTATTAAATTATAATATAGAAAAATGTTTCACTTACAAGTATCTCAGAATAACTGACTTCCGAAGTTTGGCTTACTAATGCTGATAAAGTTGTTATATTGTCGAACTCTTTCTTTTGACGAATAGAAAGTGAACGAGTCATTCAGAATATCCGGCAAATATTTAAGGTAAAATCAAATCGCACGAGTGAAGCAACATCTACAAACAAGTACTGCATTTATGTTTATATGCAGAACGAGGTCAAATTGGAACTATTTCTCTAGGCGAAACAAATTTTCTTATGTGATAAGGTAACATATTTATACAAAAACAAACATTTTTTTTCTTTTAAAAAGACAAAAAATAATATTTAGTTTGTTTGTAATACATTTTCTTATATTTTTTAGTTAAAAATTTTAAAATATACATATTTAGAAATGATGAACATTTTTATTTCTTAGTCTACAAGAAATTTATTAGATATTTATTAAAATTTATTAATTATTATTTATTAATCATAAAAACAGTTGAATCAACTGTTTTTATGATTAAACAAAAATTAAAAAAAATTCATATTTTAATATTTTTATTATTAAATAATCAGTAATATTCAAATGAATTTCTTGTAAAACTAATCCAGAATAAACGGAAATTTTATAAGGATTAATTTCACTTGTTTTCAATGATGAATTGTAAATAGATTTAATTTTGTTTTTATAAAATATAATGTTGAAGAAAAATTTTATAAATTTTAATCATCAAAATATTAAATTTTTAACAAAAATTAATTATTCTCATGTAGTATTTTTTTATATTACGTTGTGCATATATATATATATAGTAGAACTTCGATATACCGCTTCCCGGAAACATCGTTCAATTTCTCTGAACAAATTCTATTTAAACTATGTAAATTGAACTTGCATCAATCTGTTCTCAATTTATCGTTTTCTCGAAGAATTTTAACATTTTTAATTTCCAAGAACATGCCCCTTAGTAATCTCCCTGATTGGAAAGGGCGTAAAATATGTTAATAATAAGAAAAGTTTCCAAGAACATTAAACCAAGACATTATTTTTTTTTTTATATTATTTTTAAAAAGAGTAACGCTGTTCACACAAAAGTTAGAAACAGTCGTTAATGTTTCTGGAATGTAGTGTAGCAAGTAATAATTTGGAATCTATACAGTTAGCTGTGCAATCTTGTACGCATCTTACTTACCAGACAACGAGCTGGAAGGGAAGGTAATGGTAACAATAATGAAGCCGAGTTCCAACCAGTGTCGAATTTTGCCAAAGCGCTTCTTGCGTTCGAGTCCAGAAAATAATTTTTGTATCACATCATTACCAAAAAAGATTAAGCCAATATCTAGAATATTGAAAGTGTATTGTTCAGTTTCAAAATGAAAAATGCTACTAATCAAATAAAGTTTAATTATTTAAAAAAAAAAAAAAAGCATGTTATTGTTGCATTTTTTTTATTAAATATATACAGACAAATGTGTCAGTTTTTTCATTATATATGTATATATAAGCCCTCGCATGTATCGTTTTCCCATATCCATATATATTTTTTTTCAGATCTCCAGACGAAAACTTTAAATCAAGGTTTTATTTTACAGATGCTACTAATAGACTGAATAAACAAGACAGAAAAGTTTTGGAAATATATTTTCTAATTTTGGAGAGATGGAAAATGGTTATTTCATTTTTAATGTTCCGCAGAAACCAACAAGGAAGTTTGAATTTATCCAAATTCTGAAACAAAGAACTGAAAAATACAATAGATCTTTTATTCTTGCTCCAATTTATGTTAATAAAAATTAATTGTTTGTATAATTATTTATCTCCACCTTCTACAATTATTTGTTTTCTATTATATTTCTTTACTTAGGGAGAATGAAACGTTACAAGAGAAAAATTGGTAAAATAGTAAAATAAAGAAAGATGTATATATACAGTATTAAAAATTAAATATTTCTGTATTAAATAAAGTAATTATTCAAAATATTAAAATTAAACATTTTAATTATATTTAAAAGAACAAAAATATTATGTTTACAGATTAATTTTATCGTCATTACTTCAAAAGTTCAAAAATTTATAAAAAAAGCGAATTTAATTAATTAAATATAATTTTAATTAACTTTTTTAAAGTCCAAGAAAATTGTAACTTCAACAAACAATTATTTTAATAAAATATTTAAATCACATATTGTGTTTTGGAATGTAACTTATAGAATAATTTTATAGTAGATAACAGATACATTCAAATAACACGTTTCATTAAAAAATTTCTTATATATATATATATAATACTGTAATTACTATAAATTAAACGCTGTATTTTAAAGATTTTTTTATAATTTTTGTTCTTTAGATTCTACATTTATTCCAAAATCAGGTCAGGTACCGTATTGCAGTCACCTAAATCAGCGTGATTTCAAAGAGGTCATTCACCTAAGAATAAAGATAATTTAATTACGTTCCGAAAACTTGATTTTTGTGGAATATCGGGTTTTGATGCATTATCAGATTAAGAGAATAACTGCTTATTCATAGTTATATGTAATTGATTGATTAGACAGTATGGGGCCAATCAACAAATTGAGAAACTAAATTTAACAAATCCAGAATAGACCAGATAGATATTACGATATGAAATTAATTTAGAATACAGCTGTAATTATTTCTATCCAAAATATTTTTTTTTTATTAGAGTAATTTGTTATTTTAGATAATGTACTAATACATATAGAGCCCATTTGATTATCACACGAGCTAGAAAAGATGTAGTATAATTACAGAACTGCATATTTTAGCCTCATAAGTAGAAAACGTTAAATGACGAGAGATTTAATTCATTTATATAACTTTAATAAGTGATATACTTATGAGAAAATGATTTTAACACAGAAAAGGCCAATACCACAAATTTACGTTAATACAGTATTCTCATAAGTGCGATTAACTATTCATTTATTTAAATATCTTTAGTCATAGAAAGAATATTGTACGTAACAATAATTTATATTTTTCATATTAAATTAATTTATTCCATTTAATACAAAATTTTTGATTCACAATACTAATTATTTATAAATACAAAATCATTTTAAAAATTTACTGCTTAGTAAAAATTTTTAATTCATGCATAAATAATACTGTAATTCAAAATTCGATTCGTTTTAAATGCAATCAAAAATTGCTCTAACTGATGCAAAATATGATATTGAACTTTTAATTAAATTAAAAATTTATGCTTTAAAAAAAAAAAAAAAAAAACACTGTTTAAAATCACTTAAGAGATTTTTTTATTAATATAAAATAGAACTAAGCTGGATCATTTATTTCTGTTCAAAGTTTAATTTAAATTTATTTTACAATGAATTCTAGTTTAAGAGAAAATATAGTATATAAGTAAAAACAAAAAATTCAATGATAATATTCATCAGCTTAAAGTACATTTATGGTTTTATTTTAATTTTTAACTTTGTAGTCAAATTATTTAGTTGTCATGAATAAAACTTCCGTTTTCTTATCGGATTTAGAAGAAAAGGAAAATAGTATAATTATCGATTTCCACCAAACACTGACGGAAAAGGAGTCTTCCCACTACAGAAATCATTTAAAAAATGGTGATATTGATGGCATTCCTATAATTCAAGAGAGGATCAATCTCGTCTGAATAAATATTAAAATTTTAATGTCATATAAAATAATTTAATAAGATTTTTAAACTATTTAATGGAAATATTTTTTGTTGTATTCAGATTTTTATGCTGTAAAATGTAGATTTTTATAGAAATATTTTTATAAACCAAAGAAGAAAATATAATTTATTATCAGAAAACCAAATTTACTAATAATTATTATTATAATTATTCAATAAAAAAATAATAAATTGTTTTTGAAATAATGTTTCTAGAATTGATATTTTAAAAAACGTCTAAATGAAATACAGTATTTCGAATTTCATTTTAAAGCTCAAATCTAACAAATAAGAAAGAATAAATTATAATATTCGGATGTTTGAAAATGTTATTTTTATTTGAAATTAAATAACTGTGATATAAATTTGAACTGAATCAAATATAGAGAAATGAATATATGCTTTTTGTTAATAATTCTTAAGAGCACAACATAAAAATTTCCATAATTTTTAATTACTTATGAACACTTGAACACTTTTTTTACAAGTGGATTTTTTTACAGAAAACGGAACTTTTAATTAATTATAAGTATTTTTTATGATTTAATATCAGCCAATATATTTTAAATTTATATCTCATTTTCATTATCTGAAATATTAAGTAATCTATATTCACCTGACTGCAAACAAAAACTATAGATAAAGTATTTTTCAACTTCTATTCTTCTAAATATGGGTTACATTGATAAAGCGTGTCATGTAACAATCATAAAATTAAATTAAAAAGAAATCAAAATCTGTATTTAAAAAAAGTGATAAAAATAGCATTAATAATCGTATAATAGCCTAAATATCTATAAATATTCGCGAATAAAGTAGAAAATCAGTGAGTAGATTAGATAATTAGATTTATTTGAACAGTTAAATATTATAATACATTAAATAGTATATTAATAAAAAAGCAGCCAAATTATTATAATATAATAAAAGCAAAATATTATAGAAATATATTTTTTGAAAATATCGATTAATTTCTAAAAATAAATGTTCATAATTAAATAAATAAAAAATAAAAACTGTTCATAAAATATTAAATTCCCTATAATTTTTAATATACAGTATTTATTTGAAATATATATTTACTAGAAATTACCCGTTCATATAAATAAGCGGAAATATAATCTTGTGATTTAATCTTATAATACTGTATATAACGACGAAAGACACCTCCGAACTCGTGTAGGAAATCCAAGAGAGAACGTAAAGTGGCAGCCATTATTACGCTGCAGTGCCATCTGCTAATTCTGTCTGTTTAGATGGAACTACAATTTCAATGTAATTTTTATTCTTTAATTTTTAAATTATTAATAACAAATAATTTTAGTTGTCGCAGATATCCAAAAATTAGACCTTTCTAACGATATCCTATTTATAGATATTGGTACAGTATTTCAACCGAAAAAGGGATATCCAGCTAGCCAGCCAGCAGCCAGCCATGTTTGACTAATAATATACTGTATGTGAAGTTTCAATATTGTTTAAAGTGACATTCAATGCTAAAATCTAATTTATCATAGTGAAACTACTTTTATGAAAAAATTAAACTATCTACAGAGTTACTTGCCTAATATTTTATCAGAAACTAATTCTAAAAATATTCAAGAATCTGGCATCAGTCATCTCTTTAAGATAAAAAGAAAGAAAAATGTCAACCAATAAGATGTTGAAATTTGTTTTTTCCTGAAATCACATTTTTGTTTTATATATAAACATATTTTATTTTTGTTCTTTAATCTATGTAAAGTAATGATATAGATTTATATTATACCTTTAAGTATTTTGAACTTCAATTACAATAGTGTTAGTGTATTATCACTCTTTCAGTTATCTATCTTTAACTATATAAAGCATTATATAAATAAAAATGAAATTTATCGAATTGATAAAGATTGATAAATAAATATTTGTTTTCGGTAAAACATTTCAAAAATTATATTCTATATCTATCTCAATAATTATACTGTAGTCAATAAACTAAATGAAAATTTCTATGTTCTATAATCTATATTTAATTTATTGTTTCGTTTCTACATGGTATACGGTAATATATTTTAAACAGGTCAGATTTATTCAGGTATAGGGTATTTTATTATTTTTCAAAATTTACCTTTCTTTATCGGGAGAAGGTGAAATTCTATTTTTACAAACATAATTGGCGTAATCCTTAAACTTCAGACCTTGTAATAATTTGTTCATACTTGAAGGATAAAATTAATTTTTACTCCAGGTCAAGAACCACTTGTACGTTAAATAAAAATAATAATAATTTAGCCACATATTTGTCGCATTTTTTTTCGAAATAAAAAGTGTGACGAATTAAAGAAACAGTTATTTTATTATATAACTGTCTGTGAAAAGGAAGAAAATATTTGGCATTAAGATTTCATATTGTATTTTTTTAAATTTAAGCTAAAATAATTACAATATTTCTGTTATCTTTTAGAGAATATACGTTGATATCTTTATAGTCTCGTAGTTTCCAACGTAGGGCATATGCCCCACAGAAGGGCAATTCGAGAATGAGTTAACAGTGAATTTTTAATTTTTTTTATTAACAGTGGAATTTTTGCATTTCTTATGATTTTGCATTTTAAAAATGTGTATGTTACAATATATATTTATATACTGTATATAAATATATATTGTGACATACACATTTTTAAAATTAAAATCAGAATGTACACGGCGGTAAGCTCGTGACAATGCAGAGGGGGAAGCCAACTAATAGAGAAGAGTGGTGAGAAAGAGGTAAAGGTTTAGATAACCTTTACTACTTACCTCTCCATGGTCACCAGCTGATCACCACATACATTCTGATTAGAAGTCTGGAGATCTTAGAAGAAAGTAAAAAAGTATTTAGTGTGCATATAGTTATTATTATTGAAGGGACTTGATACATAAATGTATGCATTTTATAAATAGTTTATAACTATCAAAGTCCATTTCATTTCATAAGTTTTTCTCACATTTGTTTCTTAGTGATTTCTTCCTCAGTACTTCAACTGTCCTTTCATTCTTTTAAGTTTTATTTTCATGGATGCCGTGTTCATTGGAAGTTTGTTTAAATCAGTGTTTACCAAATTGTGTGCCGCGAGATGTTTCAAGTATATCGCGAAAGATTTAAAAGTATTTAATATAGGACGTTTCCCGGTCATAAAAGTCAGTCCATCTACGAATCTACATAAAAATAAAAATCCCAAAATACCACGACACAAACCTGACATTAACAAAAGAAAATTTAAGACTTGAGAAATGGCCCTGTGCACAATGCTTCACATTCTGAGCTAGATTTGTCAGCATTTTGGATTTCGCTCTAGAGTCAATATCAGGGTTGCAGAGTCGGATGGCAAATGATCCGATTCCGACTCTGACTCCACCTTTAAAAAAACTCCGACTCCCTAAAATTTTTAAGGTCCGACTTTGACACCATCTTTTAAAAAAAAATTCGATTTTGACTCTGCAATCCTGATCAATATCCTTGATTAGTTACTACAGACATTAAATCCTTGTTGCCGTTTGGATCGTCATATTTTTGCGAATTAAGTTTCTGACCTCTCATGGAAATGAAATAAAAAAAAGGGAACGATTACTGATGGTAAATGAAGAGTTACGTGTATGTTTATTTAATTTAGAGCAACGTTCTTGATATAATTCTCAAAATCAATCGTATTCTTCTCATTAATAAAATTATTATTTACATTGCCTACTTATTAATTTAGACAAAGCAATATTATTTTATTATTGTTATCTACATTAATATTTTGATTCATATTTATAAAATAACTTTTTCGAATTTTATTTAGTGTGCCGCAAAACAAATTTCCCTGCTTCAGTGAGTTGTGAAATAAAAAAGTTTGCCTGACGCTGTTTAAACCAAGTTGACTAAGATGACCTTAGGTATCTTGGTCAATCTTGGCTTAGGATGACCTTAGGCTTCTTCGACGTGAATAGGACTTCACTTTTTGAATAATAAAATTAAATGTCACAGGGGCATCAGGATTTTAGATATGCTTTGATGGGGTATGGCCAAAAAATGGTTGGGAACCACCGTTATAATCTTTCTGTCTAGTCGGCCGGATTGACCGCGTGGAAATGCTTCGGCTTTCCACTCTGGAAGACCCGGGTTCGAGTCTCGGGTCCCACCTCTTGAAAATATTTATCATTGGGTCCGGGCCCGGCCCGTCGATCCCCGTCCTCCACAATCCGGCTGACCCCTCCGCAGGAATGGGCAGCCTGTGGAAGGGCTTGTTTCGCCTCGCCACTTAATACTCTTACTGAGTGGAAAGTGGCGTCATCTATTGACAAAAAATAAGTATAATATAACAATTACAGGTTTTACTTTTTTAAAAAAGATACATAATGTATTCGAAAAGATGCAGAAAATGTATAACCGAATTAAATCGTTTAGCGACAAAAATCGCAGATGCACACGTCCTTTTCAGCCCCAGCACAATTTGCAATAGAATTCCAAGAGAATAAGAGTGTGTACAAATACAGGCAGACTTTAAACATAAAAAAGTAAGAAGTCCGGTTTGCGCGACTATAGACTACATTTTTTTAACCAATAAATTTTTAACCCAATAAATTTTTAACCTAAAATCTAAATTAAACAGTTTAATGATAGGACTAAACATTAACCTTAAACCTTATCATTTAAGAATATATATATGTCGAAGGCTTATCTACAATATCTAGAAGAAATAACAAAAAATGTAGCGCATTGTAAAAACTTTTTCCAATGCCAAAAAACTTAATGGCGGATTGATAAGCAACAAGTGAAGCGGCGACATGTGCGCTCCACCACAGACTGGTAGAAGCCTAAACTACTGTTTACATTTGGTCCACTAGGTTTCAGGAGAATGCAAAGCCAGGAGACCGGGGGTCCGCTTTAGGAAGGGGGTCTGGTTTTGAACACTTTCTTTTATATATATAAGATATAATATTCTAATTGCTAATGGTATAAAAATGATAAAGGACATCGCTTACTATCTTGGAAGAAACTCTCAAGATAATAGGTTGCAGGTTCAATTCGGTTCCTATATCTGCAGTTTTTCATGAAGTTAACTGCCCAGCCGTTGAATTCTATCTATCAACCTTCCCGATGATCTCATCATAGTTGATGAGATCATCGGGATAGTGTTAGTCTCTGAATTGACTACTACTAAGCGGTTTAACTAAAACTAACTTAACAAAAAAGTAATTTCTGTTAAAAATCACATTTCCTTAATTCATTTATGATTTTTCCTGCATTAATGCAAATACAACATTCGCTTTAGGTTTTCTTCTTTAATTTAAAAGAACATAAAGAAATAAACTTACCATTTTTGGAATTTTGGAAACCAGCATAGTCAACAATGCAAAAATAATGATGCTAATCATTCCCATGAAAGGTAGTACTAATTTGAATAATTTGCTAGCAGTACTGAATATGCTAATATAAAATGTACTTGTGCTAATTATCAAATGAAACATGTAATAGATTCCGAACATGGAGCTAAACATGTCATCCAGATCGCTAACTAGATCACAGAATTTTGCATGCTTCTCAATTAGGATATGAATGTCAATCAAATCATTATTAGTAATCTGATTTTTCTTTTGCAGAAATACATTGTTTATATCATTTTCTAATGTAGTTATCAAATCGATTGCTATGAGAGTCAAAAAATTCAATAAACCAAATCCATAAAATGTCTCAGCCAATATTAATATGTAATGAAATATTAACATATACACATTACTATTATTTACAATAATGGAAAGGACGAGAGTTAAAGCTATGAAATTTAAAATGAAAAGAAATAAAAATAAACCAGAGATAAATGCACTAGCTTTGTAATGCAAATAAATGGATTTCTCGTTGGTATTTTCTGAGCATTGATCGAACTTCTGTAGAAGACCGATCAAGCGATTTCTGGTTATATAAATTCGAGTAAACTGATGTAAAATAAACACGACAAGAGTGAAAGAGAATATAATAATGCAGAAGAGAACAAAATCATCTCCGAAAAGTCGAACAATACCCCCGGTAAATCGAATTTTTGCTTCTCTTTCGAGAAAAATAAATAGCATTATGTTTATGTTAGAATAAAACGAAACCAATTCTACCAAGAATTGGTAAACTTTCAATGCAGCATTTAATTTCCAGGAATTGCGAATAGATACCATAATACCGAAAAATCTCATCATTCTTAAATTGCCTTCAACTCGACATGACAAACAACAACAATCAGAAGCATGCTTTACAGAAAACATGGTTCCTAATTTTTACAAGTTATAGACTAGATCAGCTCCTAGATGATACTTGTAACTTCTGTCAATTATTTCTGATGAAAAATTTTAATGAAAATTATTTCTTATTTTATGTTATTTATTTTAGGATAGTCATTTAAGGCATCTTAATGGAAAACATCGATTCATTGAATAATGGTTAATTAATTTAATCAATATGTAATGCATTCTTGCTTAATGGGTAGGATCACTGAATGCTTACCTTCGAATTTTGATGTGGATAATATTTAACTGGCAATAAATTAGTAGAACAAGAATTATGAGCCTTCTTCAACTACACTCTATTAAACTTCGAAATGACAATGTTTATCATCTAATTCCTTTTATGGTTTCCATGTTCATAACTGTTACTTTAAACCATATTAATGTAGAAATTACTGAAATATCTTTTTAATAAATAGCGATCGATTGATTTATGGTTATAACCACAGCAGTGACAGACTAAATTGATAGAATATTTATTTTATAATTTTGTAAGATATATTCAATGTAATTCTAGTTGTCCAAATTGAAACTTTTCATATACAGTATATCCTTTTTATTATTCTGATTAAACATATTTCAAGATATATTTCTTCGTTAAAGGATGCGTACTAGCTATTATTTTATGGACTCGATCAATTTTCCTGCTTTCTAGATGTTTAAAAATTTCCTTAAATTTTAATAATTATAATAAATGTTAATAATTGACTATTTTTAAAATAAAATTTAAAAAAAATCCGAAATTTTCAATTTAAAGCTTCATAATTCATAATTTTTTCCCGGGTTATAGCATTTTTTTAAAAGTACAATTTAATAAATCCCTGTATAGTAGGGTATTTGTATAACATGGATTCGTATAAGGCGAGGAAAAATTTTCAGTATTACTCATTTAACACGGTAAAACAGGCCCGTATAATACGATAGATAAACATAGAGCAATATGAATAATTTGATGTCCGGATCAATTCCAGCTCTAAATATCATCACTCTAATTGTAAGTAAATGCAATTAAAGTTCATATTTTTCGATTTTTTGATAATTGATTCATATATGTAGTTCTTATAATAAGGATTCATATAAAGAGGAACGTATCTGCCTCGCTATAGGAGGATCAACTGTATTGCATCTTTCTTGAAAATAACGTAGATAAAGAATCTGTTCTATTATTTTGTGTAATATGCATAGAACTGTCTTATACTGAATTATATTATGATAAAATTTTTATATAACTTTCAAACGATTGTTAAAAAGGCAAATTTCAAGCAAAAAGTGCACTTGCAGGGAAAAAAATTCAAGTATACACATGATAAAGATTGTAAATACGATTTTTAGCAAAAATATCATTGTCCAAGGTTTTATAAGTCAAGTAGCTAAATTTTGAAGAACTTCAAGACTCAAATGTTATTCTTGTAGTTCGAAATCTGCTGTTTGTAGTATTCAATTCCAAGTCCCACATGTGCAGTTTTTCAGATTGAAGGATGAAGATTGAACTCCATCCTTCAACTTTCTGATTGACCAGATGTGATGAGCTCTGAAATGGCCTCCTCTGAAAATATCAAATGCGAGATTCGGGGGCATAACTAAGGCTAACTTAACCTAAGCTTAGCCCCCTTCCTTATTAGTCTGCTTTGTGATTCTACTATATGGGATAGAATTCACCCAGAATTTCATTTGCGTGTGAAGAGCAACTAAAGGATGCCCTCTCTTTTCCGCTAGTGTCCTGCCACATTCCTTCTAATAGTATCCCGTCAAAATTTCCTTTGCTTTCCTAAACTTTTCTTGTTTCATCTTTCATTCTTCGGAGGCGAAACTACCTATTAGCTCTATTTCTTTCAATAAAAGTAAAAAGTATGGCTTCCGATAGATCTGGAATGGGCTTGTAACTTAGCAATCATGAAAATATTGGAAAAGGACACAAGAAAAAAATGTATCATATGGTCGGCCGGATTAGCCACATGGAAACGCTTCGGCTTTTCACTCTGACGCACCCGGATTCGAGTCTCGGTCCCACCCCTTGAAAATATTTATCGTAGGGTCCGGGCCTGGCCCTCGATCCCCGTTCTCCACAATCCGGCTGACCCC
>WUQG02267064.1:0-20035 GCA_011317285.2 Androctonus mauritanicus | reverse complement strand
CTGTTGTGCAGAGATTTTCCAGACTTTACAATCGAAACTACTTCCTCTAATGCAGCCCCTACGGTAGATGTCAAAACCTTTTTGTCATAGACTGTACATTCTACAGATGTATACCACTGTGTCTATACTTCGATAATATATTTGATAAGTTTTCAAATAAAATTTTCGCCAGTTCTTTTTCTTCGACAGTTGATTCAGACGTCAAATTTAGGAAAACCCAAATCATTGAGAATAACGTTTAACTTCTTAAGTACTGTATATTAAAAACATTAACCTCCATTTGTATTCCCTCAAACAAATCTCTGGTAAAACTTTTACCAAATAATTCGATTTATTCTTTTTTTCAATTTTTTAAATTTGATTTTATTATAAAAACTTCGAACCAGCAGTAGTCCAGCGTTGCTATGCAACCAGTGCTGACGTGGCGTTTGCGCTGACCGCCTCACGCCTCGTTTTTCTCTTCCGCGTCATGAATGTGTCCCGAATTTGATTGTTGATTAAGCGTTTATATCTGAATTATACCTCTTAATAATCGACTGATCGAACTATCTATCGGTACTATCTTTATAAAGTTTGGTTCCTTTTCGTTTTTACTCGGTTCAGAAGCACCCCTTGCCAGTGTAAACGCGGCTTTACAGAATCATCTTCGTCAAGGTCTTCACGATTTTCAAGGATAAACTATACGAACGGCATTGAATCATATATTAGATAACAAACGCATTTTTAATAATTACAAAAGTGTTAAATTAATGTTTATTATGATTTTGATGAAGTCAATAAACGTCATTTGGAATAAAATTAATTTAAATTTATTAACTCTTGTCTATCTAAAAGCAAAACTTAAATGAATGGCATATTTATAAAATGCTATCTACCTGTTATATAAAGTACTTATAGAAATAATTATTTTTTATCATAAATTTATTTATTTAATTTTAAATAAACTTTAAAATCAGTACTGTATGAGGTTTTTATAAAGTACTGTACTACTTTTATTAGATATACTGATTTAACCTATTTTTATTTTCTATAATTAAAAATACATAAATGATAATCGTAAATAGGATTATTTAAATAATATATAAAAAAATAATTCCAACGATGACTAAGAAGCACGTGAAGAAACTAACTAGCCATATAAACTCCATGCTTGCAGGACAAATGTCAATTAAGAACAATAGTTGCAACAATTAACGTTATTTTTCTTCGTGTGACTAACGTCGCCATCTTGTGAAATAATTTAATATTAATAAATATATCTATAAATAAGTTTATATTGTAAGAATTTTATTAAAAAATGTTTTCAATAAATAAAAAAGTCCATTCATCAACTACAACAATATTTGTATAAATATATTATTACAAAAGGTTGTAACTTGCAATTTTCTAATGGTTACGTTTTCATTAATCAAAATTAACTATCTTGCAAAATAATATCATTTAAATAAATATAGTACTTGTAGACCTGTCTTTTGACAAAACGAATTATTTATATGTCAATATTAGAATTTACATTCTTTTCTAATGATTAATATATCAACTGCTCGTAGATATAACATAAAAACATATTTAATATTATCAGTTATGTATGAAAAAAATAACCATAACTGTATATGAATGGCTCATTGTCAGAGAAATACAATATTTTCATCTTCTAATTAAAATAAATTTAGTCACTTAGCATCTTAATAATATGAACCACAAGAATTTGTTCTTACTTCCGCAATGTAAAATTAAGATCAGTTTAGTCTGATTAATAATTTTAAATGATAAATTCTCCACAATATTTTGTAAAAGACGTCATAAGTTGTTTTAGAAAGTTCACAACTCACATTATTATTTTCTATTTATATTTGCAAATATCTTTGTTTATGTTTATGAATTTATTCATTTATATCTCTATAAAAGAAGGATACAAACTCAGTACAAGTCAAACTTTCCAAATAAATGAAAATATAGACAAATATTGTTTATGTTCTTGAAGAGGGAATCGAACCCTATTTTGAAAGATCTCAAAATATATTTTGATAAAATAGAAGCTTATTTCAGTTCAGCTTTAAATGTGTAAATTGCGAGTTTTCATCTGTAAATTATAAACTTGAGCTCGAATTATTGAATCCTATCCTATAGCCATCCGCCTCACATCTGATTAGCCATGTGGTGGATGTGACTCTAAAATGTGTCCGCCATATATATACTTTGTGGGAACTGGAAGAAAATCAACTTATAATCGAAGAAATATAGTAATTTAACCATATTGATAAATGAATAAAACACAATTTAGCAAATATATAGATTAATAGATGATACCAGTTCTTCAACGAATATAACATCAATCACTAATCGAGTTAACATTTCTCTAATTCAGAGATAAGACAAATGAGCTATAATCTGCGTGTTAAAAAGCACTCATTAAGAACGAGGATTAAGATTAAATTTACACACAACCGTTTTGAACGATTGGAATGATAAAAATATTGATGATGTACAGTATACAGTTTATGAAAACATGAAGAGCAACTGCAGCAAGACGAGGGCCACAGTTTTTCCACGTAATATCACATGGTTAAAATCAATATTCATGACTTAGAATGGCAAATTCATTTACAGAAAAACAGAAAATATTCGAAATTTATTAAAAATTGATAAAATACTTACATATATTGTACATACAAAACGTAATTAATAATTTTAGAACTTTTTAAATAAAAATATGTATATTATTAATTTGTTTATTTTAATGTTTTGTTTTTCAAAATAATCTGTTTTAGACTCTATACTAGCGGCATTGAAACTTTTAAATCGCGCATCTCTGTATCAATAAAGAAAAATGGCATGCACTCCTTTTATCAGTAAAGAATAATAGCATGCATCCTATTAGCAGACATGTATTATGATAAGCAAAAAATGCACACCCCAAGAAAAATTTTTATGTACTCTTTAAGGGTAAGCACATTACACGTTGGGGGTCACTACTTTATACTACGCTTTCATCCCCGAGAAACTTCGTCGATAGCACATTATAACTATTTGCATCAAATTATCTCTTTAGTTGCAACATATTCAGCTTTTGAATTTGCAATATATTTTCCTCTGATGGCTTTGTTATTCTATTGAATAAAAAAGTTAAATAGTCCAAATATAGAGAGTAAAGCAAATGTGGAACGACAATATGCCATATGTTTCCAAAAATAATTGATATCACAATTTTTAAATTTTTTTAAAATATCAGTTATACAAAAAATTAATAACGTTATACCAGATGTATTTGTCATAATAATATCTATTAAAACTTTTTTGAATTCATTTAAATATATATATATATTTTTAATAAAATAAAATTCTATAAATTGTTGACTTCGTCACGTATACAGATATAGAAATATATTAAAATAAAACTCTCGATTAATAACAGTAATAAATAGTTTAATAATTTAATTAGACCGATCGATCACTAGTATTCTAATATTTATATTAGGGTCCTAAATACGAATGAGATTAATACAATAATAATACTTTTATAAAACATCATCAATAATTTTTATCATTTTGAAATATATTTTCCTTTCTATAGAAAAATTTTTAATTAAAATAAGTACTGGAAATGGCTATTGCTGTAATTTTTTGCATCATCTTGCAACACAATGTGAAATCTATGACGTAATCCAAAGTAAACATCGATAACTCGACTTGTACATACAGGCCAAGGGATATCGTCATGGAAGTTGAGTTTGGTTTTAATGCATCCACCTGTCTCATTTTAATTTCCACGGTTTTCATTCTAACGTATTTGTAAGTCCAGCATACTTTGTATTTATATATATCCCTAATTCAAATTTAAATCATAAAACTTCTACAAAATTTTATTTATCAATAAATTTATAAAATAAATTATTATATACACAAATTATAAATAAAGTTTTACGATAGAGATATGTTAATTATCAAAAACTATCGTGCCCACATTATTATATTAATTAATTACGGTAATTGATTAATTTTCCAATCAAAGATAACTGTTTAAATAGAAATAAAAATTTTTGAACTTATTAACCATACATAATCACCGTCTACTGAGAAATGTATAAGTAACGATGCATAATTAAATTTGTAATGTTTAATTTAATTATTCTAATATAAAGGATGAAAAAAAACTTCGTTGTAACGTTTTATATACTGATAAGGAGCCTCGAAACAAGTAGAAAATGTCTAATGAACATATCGTCTAAATGGTACTGTTTTCGAATTATAACCGTTTAAAGCTAGCCAATCAACATCGAGTACACGAAGCTTCAGGACGCGTCGCATTGTGTCGTCTCCTATTTACTACCGGGTGTAAGAAGGCGAGCGAGACAATGCGACGCGTCGAGACGTTTTGTATACTTGATGATGATTGGCTAGCTTTAAAGGGTTATAACTTGAAAACGGTGCCATTTAAACCATATGTTCATTGACATTTTCGACTTGTTTCGAGGCTCCCTATCAGTACACATAATTTTATGATGAATTTTTTCTTCACCCTGTATAAACATGTTTATAGCGGTTGTTATCAGTTAAGTAGTAAAATTAGATTGGATAATACTACGAACGGATCCAATTACCTATTATAAGATATTTACCATTTGTAAGATATAGTTTTAAAATAAAACTTTTTTAAAGGTCATCTAAAATATGTTAAAATTAATTAAAGAAATCTATATACAGTACAAGAAAATTTATACATAGTACAGGTAAATCTGTACTATGTATAAATTTAATACTGTTATTTAGTACGATTTTTGAACAATAGATGACGCTAAACGAAAACATTTTTAGTAATTCTGACCGATTTTCCGGTTATATAAACTATTTAAGTCATTTTAAATTTAAAAATAGTGTAGCATTCATACATATATTCCATTTACCTATAAACTCTTTTGCGTACAGTATTATATATAAATTATAAATAGATTTATTAAATGGGCAATTAAGAATAATAAATTTGAATAACTGAAATAAACAAAGTAGTTGTTGCTTTAATGTCTTAGACATTCGATGTAAAATAATTTTAATATTAAAAGTTTATATCCTACAACACATTTATACAGTATATATCTGTCTATCAAGCGTATTGACACGTAACATAAAGTATAATTTTTTAAGATGATAACATTAGCAATTAAAATATCGTTTAGATATTGTGAAGGTCATTTCGACTTGAATTGATTCAAATGTCATTTAACAAATACGTTAAAAATGCCTCTAACGCTACAAACTCCTCAATAGTTTTGCATCTTTCATTAATATGGCATACAGCTATAATATAGTTTTAAATATATAAATAAAGATAAATTTTAAAATTTTAATTTGTAATGAATCATAAAATTTTGTGTTTGAATATAATACAATATTCTTAATAATACTTATAAATACGATAAAGTATGTTCTAATTTTCAATTTTAAATCGATTGACGGGGAGTTAGAATACAATTTCTTACAGATTCAATGATATAAATAGGAATTTGGTTCCAGAATCACTAAAAATCTATATATTTAACAAATTATTTTTAAATAAAAATATAATAATTTGAAACATTAGCTGAAACTGCTTTGCATATATCAGTTGATGATTATTTAAAAATGTTTTAATTAATGAGGATTGAGAAAATAGAACTTAATTTTTCAGATAGCAACGAAACATCGAATGCTTCACATCTAGTCTCGGTCCCACCCCTTGAAAATATCATGGAATCCGGGACCGCCCCGTCGATCCCCGTCCTCCACAATCCGGCTGACCCTCCGCAGGGGTGGGCAGCCTGTGGAAGGGCTTGTTTTGCCCGTCACATAGTATTCTTCCAGAATAGAGTGTGGCGTCATCTGTTGATAAAAAAAAAAAAAAATGCTTCACAGCTGTGTAACAAATTTTATTTAGATTTCTAGTTAAAAGAATACTATAATTTGAAGAAATGTTTTATTTTTCATTCATAAATGACACAATTATATATTAAATTCAAGATTTCTTTCATATTTTCAGTCGGAGCAAACATGGAATGTCAGTAACTTAATTCATCCATAATGCAATCGATTTTTTAAAAAATCGATTTTTTTTAATCATCAAGGAATGTATTTTAATATGTTCATGATTTCCTTTATCACTACAGATATTTGGATAAAAAATTTAGATATTGGACGGACCAAGGAATTAAATCGCAAACAAAATTTGAATTCTTGAAAAGCATGATAGATGCTTTTAAACGGGTAAATATAAAAGAAATTTCTTAAATATAGTTATTAAATTATTATATAATATAGTCAGGAATAAGATATAATAGTCTATATTAATAATTATGCAATATTACATCGTTAATATGAATGATATAGCTAATATTATATCATTATCGTATCGAGTCACGATGTAGTCAAATATTATAAAAGTGTATTCATTATTTTATAACGAAAGTAAGGAAGGAGTTCATTAGCTACTTTCATGCAGCTAGAATAAGCTCTATATATTTATAATGTTATAAAGTATGGAGTTTCATTCTAGGAAGAAATTTACCAACATTTACGTTATAAATATATAGTTTTATCAGTCGAAACTTGAGTATTATGCTAGGAAACATTTAATGTTAATTAATATATTTTTATATGCCTGTAAGTGCTCAGTAGAAAAACAAAGAATTGCAATTAATATTTCTTTAACAATGACGTTTTCAATATTTAAATCCTTTGTAACTAATCCTTAATTAATAAATGTGAATAAAAATAAATCTTGATTTTTTTTTTATTTGCCATCTTATATGTTACATTATGAAGAATCTTTAATGATGAGAGCTTTATATAATTATAATTTAGTAATTAGGAATATTATTATGTTATAGAAAAAAAAATCAAACTTAAAGATAATAATTAAAATATTAATATAAAAAAATCTTTTTAGCCTGTTACAGATAACATGATTGAAATGTATAAAATTCATGGAAGACTATACGGGTAAAGAACTTCATAATTTAAATTATTCATAATAATTTGTTGATAATTTCTTATGACATTACGTATATAATAATATATTAATATTATTTGCTTTAACTTTAGTAATTATAATTTTTGAATTGATTAAAGAAATTAATATATGAATAATAATTATTAAGTAGATTGTTAATCCTAAATATTTTAACATTTAAACATTTTGACGGAATTTTTAAAATATGGCATTTCACGATCTGATATAATAATACGAACAATAACATTATTATAAAGTTTAGCACAAAATATTAAACATGCAACTGTTATTGATGGTATAAATCCATTATACAAAATATTTATTTCTAATCAAAAATTATTGATAATGTAAATTCTAAAACAAATATTAAAAATAGTATAAAGTTATGACCAACCTGTTAGCTATGATTCAAATATGTTAAAAATTTTTTTATTAAAACATGTAAATTTTTAAACTAGGTCCCGTAGTTCGGAAAATCACAATGGCACAAAGATACATTACTATAATAATATATATATTTGTATATATGACATATGGTAAAGATGATGAGGATGCTATTTATGAAATATGTAATTAATTATTACTTAATTTTTTCACAGAATTCCATTTCCATCTCCACAGTTATGGATTTCGGAACCTGAACTTTTAAAATATATCTTAGTTAAAGATTTTCCTATATTTCGAAATAGAATGGTGATGGAATATTTTTATTATTGTTGTGGATAAATATATTTAAAATATATTAAATAAATTTCTCTTGGATAAGATTTTGATTAAATTAAAATTATTATAATCAATGAATTTTATTTTTATTTTTAAAAGTGTTTTAAATATTAAAATAAGTAAATAATTTAACATTCAGATCATTTAACTTTTTTATGTTTCAAATTTTATAAAAACGAATAAATAACATAATTAAAACCAAATGCTACGTGATTTTATAGAAATTCGATTTCGGAAATTCTCTACTCAATAAGATGATTTTGATGCTTAGTGATGAGGATTGGAAAAGAGTGCGTAATTTAATGTCTCCTACATTTACTAGTAGCAGAATGAGAAAGGTATATAAAAAATTATATAGGCCTAATTTACATAATTCAAATTATTTAAATTTTTTTATACTATTTAATTTAAATATTTACATTGGCAGATGACATATCTGGTTAAACAATGTGCAGAAGCTTTAGCCAAACGTTTTAATGAGAAGGCCGAGAAAGGAGAAGAATTTAATTGTAAAGAGTAAGCATATTTTTTGTTTATAATAATTATAGTTAACATTTATCACAAGAACAAAAATCTTAAATTGTTAATTCGTACTGATGATAGATTTAATTTTCAATACAGTATCAATTTTTTTTCACTCTCATTAGTAAGCAAAGTATCGGTCATTTAGCTTAAAGTTATCAGTTTACAATTGGTTGGAAAACATAAATAAAAATTATAACGCCGTTATAATTTTTAAATCTGATCTGACCATGATTCTATTTGCTCTGATCTGAGCAAGTAGAATCATGCTCAGGTCAGATTGGATTTTTCAAAATTTTTTTTTTTTTTTAATATTTTCACCCAATCTGTACTTTCCATTATTAACTTTTATGTAGCGGTTGTAACCTAAATATACAAAAATAATAACTGATGAAAGTAAGCTATAGTTTTATAATTTTATTTCTACAAGGAATAAGTAATATTAGTAATTCTTTTCTTTGCATACAATTTCTTTATATTATTATTTAAAACTTATATGAAGCATAGAAAATTGATGATTTTTCTGGGAAAGTGTTATATATATATACAATATGCTTAAATTGTGTTGCAGATATATGAGTACCTTCACCATTGATGTCATAGCGTCTACGGCATTTGCTACTAAACTGAATGCACAAGATAACGAAAATATCGAATTTGTGCAGCATGCTAGGATGGTAGCTAATAGAGATGTACCCAAATTAAATATTTTGGCGTGTTAGTATGCTTTTACTTCAATTATATTTAGAAATTTTGATAGAAAAGTAAAAATTTTCTTTTTAATTAGTTGATATTAATTTTTAATTATGTTAATACAGGTATCTCGCCTATAATACGGATTCGCTCTAACACGGTTAGAAAATTGCAATCTCATATAACATGATATTTCTATAGTTTTTTATTAACACATTTAGAAAATTACATTTACTCTCTTACAATAGAAAACATTTTCATTAATTCTTGTAAATCCACACTATGGACACACAATACTACATAAAATATAATCATTGGAGAGACAATATGCAGTCTATTTTGAATTTCGATTTGAAATTGAGTTAATTGAATTAATTTTGAAATTGAGTTAATGATCGACCATCGAGTATTTTGTATTCCAAACGTATGGTTCTTGGACGAAAAAGTAAGTTTTTATTCTTCAATAGAAGAATGTGAAATAGAATAAAAAAAAAAAAACATTTTTATTCATAATTTTTTGGGGGTATATATTAAGGAACCATTGTTTTGTAGCGGGTTAGATTAAAGATTTTGTAAAGAGATCAGAAGACAAACTTTAAATGCTGAAAAAAGTTCAGAAAATGAATTTGGTATTATTAAAAAGAAAAAAACATTCTCATTTTTAATGAATAGCGGTAAGGAAGATATAATTATTAAATGAATGTTACATAGGCCGTATGCTTTTTTATTTTTATTTTAGATATATTGTATTATTGGAGTCATTTTTTTTCTTTCTTTATGTTTCATGTTAGTAACATTCTTAATAAAAATTAAGTTTCTCATGTGGAATTAAAGAAAATTAATTTTTTTAATTAGTTTTGAAACCTAACTCTCCTTTTGTAGTGGTTCCAGGTCTCTCATAACACGGTTTCACACAATACGGTGTTTTTTTAGGATCCTAGCTACCGTGTTATATGAGGGATACTTGTATATATAAAATACAAAAAAAATCATTTTTCTTGTAATTGTATTGTACTTTTACATATGAACAGAAAAATAAAAAGACATAAATATATATATATATATATAATCATTAGAATAACTCTTTGTTTTGATTAATAGTTATGATCTCTCCTAAATTGGTTGAATATTTGAAATTAGAATTTTTCCCAATGAAAATAATAAATTATTTCAAAAATGTTGTTTTGAAAATTTTGGAAGAAAGAAAAGAAAAAAATATGGTAAGAAAATTTTATATAGCTAAAAAAATTATTTACGAATAATGCTTGCTTAATATTCAAAAATTTAAATAATAAAGTGGCATTTTAAATATTTCATTACGAATTTGTAAGCGTGTTATGGATATTTTTGCCAATTTATTCTTCTAAAAATAAAGAATCAGTTTTTCGCGTTATATATATATTTGAAGAAAAAGTTTATAATAGAAAATTAAGATTGATTTAAGAATAGATTGATTTTCATTCAGTTCAATTTAAGTCATAACAAAAGTAATTTAGATTTTATAATTATGTTTTGATAGGATATAAAAGATTAATCATTTGCTAATTTAATCAAATATATATATTCTCCATTTGAATCAATAACACTCTTCCAATGTTGTGAAAGTTTTAAAAATTCATATTTAAACAAGCTGAGACATGTTTGAACAAGTACAGTATAAAAAGACAACTTTTGGGATGACATGATACTTTATAAGTTCCGCTAGTTATTTATTGAAGCGAAATTCAAATAATAATTATATTTTAATTAAGTAATTTTAATTTTTTTAAAAAGTACAAATATAATACTCTTGAAATTTATTAGGATCTTAACATTTAAATAATTAAATATATAATTCTTTATGAAGAATTATATACCTAAAAAAATTATAAAGAAAAATATAATTTAAGAATGATTTAATATTTTATCGACTTCCAGAGAGGAAACGACTTTCTTCAATTAATGATGGATGCCCAAAGAGGAGTTTTGGAAAATTCGGCTGAAGATTTGAAAGAAATATCAAATGAAATAAATGATAATCAGAATCAGATTCGACCTGAACATAAAAGTAGAGCAAATTTTTTATTCCATTATAGTATATGTATTGAAATAATGATGTATTTTTTATTTATTTAAATATTATTCTAGAAATTTCGTTGGAGGAAATTATTGCTCAATGTATTGTTTTCATAATTGCTGGTCACGATACCACAACAACAGCGTTGACATTTTTCTGTTATCAGATGGCATTAAATCCAGAATGGCAGGAGAAGTTACTAAAGGAGATAGACGATACTTGGAAAGAACATGTAAAGAAATTAATTTTCTTAATATAGCATACAGTATATATATCTATGTGTAAGCACTTTCATATAATAATTGATATTTAAAATTATAAGCTAGTAAAATTATCTAACACAAAAATTGTGAAAGGCCTTGCATACTCTTTTTGTAGTCAATAAATAGTTCACATGAAACAGTCGAATTTAAAAAAACTGATTTATTTTCAGGGAGATATCGATTTTGATATCCTATCGAAAATGCCTTATTTGGATGCTATATTAAGCGAAACTCTACGAATACAAAATCCTGGAGTATTGTAAGTTTATTTTAGCATATACTGTTCAACATTGTTTATACTGCTGTTCAATATTGCATATATGACAAAATTATTATTTTTTTTAATATAATGAACATATTATTTAATTGGAATTAATTTACAATTTTAGACTCACAAGAACGGCCTCTGAAGATTATGATTTAGGCAATACGGGAATAAAAATAAAAAGAGGCACGGCTGTTGTAATTCCGACACACGCTATGCATCACGATCCTGAATGGTTTCCAGAACCAGAAAAATTTAATCCTGAAAGGTAAACATTCCAGTAAAAAATCTTAACTCTATTCATGAGATTGAAAGATGATTCCCGTTAAGATTTACAAAAAATTTGTTTAAGAGAAATTTTATAATATTTATAATAATGTAAAGGACCGCTTATTTTGTATTCCGTGTATGTTCGCATAGAATACAAAATATTACGGTTGGTTTTTCTGGTGATCTTTTTCTGGTTATATTTCCACTATTCGCCATAGCATGCGGCACTGATTCTTTCGCTCCTGATGCTGCCTTTGTGAAATGTCTTACTTGTAATGCTGATGTCCTATTTGATGATGATTATATAAGGCTGTTTCGATTGCAATTATTATGAACATATTAGTTGTCGTGGAATGTCTTTGGTAAACTTCCGGAAGCTATAGAGAAGTGCCAGGAAAACTCAGGTATATTCTAAATGCAAACTTACCCTATCGATGGGAAACAGGCGAAATATTACAACGAGGGATAAAGGTAAATACTGCGAATTATATGGTTTATTTTCTTAAACCATATAATTCGCAGTATTTTGACAATACTGCGAATTATATGGTTTACGAAAGTGATGAACTACCCGAAAGTTACTTTTAACAATTTTCGAAAGTGCGTTTGAAGCGTCGACGTCTAGATTTCTCGATTCTTTTAAATGCTCGTCTTGATAAAATGGAAGACCGAATTAATTCGATTGTCACAGGCATGAATAATAAAATCGTACTTCTTGAAAAGCAACTTGAAGATAATTCTGTGGTCTCAAACTTAATTAAATACACTACAGTATTTGAGAGAAAGTTTTGATAGCTGGTCTGCAAAAACGATTGAAAATTTTGATGTCTTAAAATCTCAAATTGCCAAGGTTGCTGATAAAATGGAAGGAAATAATTTGAATAATACCAAAGATTGTTTACTGAATAATGTTAATATTAGTTCTAACTATACTTTTGAGTTTACAAAATTTCCTGTTTCAATGTGAGGCCTCTCCCTCTGGGTGATATTATTCGTCCCCCTGAGGATGAGAAGGGTGTTACTGAGGATGCACGTGATAATAGACAGGGTATCCCAATAAACATTTCTCCACCTGAGACTCTGCAAGATCAGATTCTCAATGTTGGTGAAATTTCTTCTCAGACTACTACTAATAGTATGAATCAAGTATCTGACAATATAAACATGCCAGTGCTACGACTTATGTTGAACTTATATTTATCGAAAAAAAGATCTTTATAAGTAGAATTCATCCAGAAACTACGACCAATGATATCCAGGATTTCATCCAGTATCATTTGACTGCACTGGAATTGTGTTCGAAATTGAAAACAAAATTCAATACATATTCCTCTTTTATGTTATTAGTTGATTCAACTAAATGTCAGCAAATCTTAGAGTGATAAATGGCCTAATGAGACATTAGTTAAACTTTTTCAAAATAAACGGGTAAACTATCCTATAAACAATTTAGTATCGAATAATAACCAATATTTTTATAATTCCAATAGAACTCGTAATAGATAGCAACTAAATATGTCCTTTTCTTCTGAGTTAATGTATAAAAGAATTTATCAAAATGTGAGGTCTTTAAATAATAAACTGCAAGATCTAGAAATTCTACTCAATTTCGAGTTTGAATTTATCTTATTGGTAGAGACATGGCTTAAATCTGATGAAGACCATGATATTATTAATGTGTGTTTGAATTATATTTATTCTATTTTTAATTTATATAGAAATGGTTATCGTGGAGGCGGCATGCTCATTTTATCTAAGAATACATTATTTAGGATTTTATTTTTCTATGATGAATACTTTATTTGAGTTGTATCGACTGAAATGCAAATGTGCATATTCTAGACTCTAGAGTATTTTCCGCCTAGTGTAATATGTGGTGATGGTTTTCATATTCTGGAAAGTCTGAGGGTTAATTTAGCTTATGCTATCCAAAAATATCCTAGTATACTCTTTTTGTTTTGGGTGATTTTAACTGTCGAAATATAAAATGGAATCAAGGATAACTTTCTTACAATTTGGCTAACACTTTTAAGCTAAAATTTTTGAATGATATTATTTTTTATTTAAAATAATATCATTCAAAATAATTAAAATTCATATCATTTATAATAATTGATTATTTACATTCTAGAGTGCAACAAGATTTAAATAAAGTCAATAATTGGTTGCGTGTTAACAAACTTCCGTTAAATAAAAATAAAACCAAATATATGTGTTTTTTCTTTTCGCAAATCTATACCCAAAATTATTATTGATTGATCATGTGGAAATTCTATTAGTTTTTGAAATTAGTGATTTGGGAGTAATATTTGACAATCGGTTCACTTTTAAAGCACATTTTCTCAATATAATTAAAAAATAAATATAAGGTTAGGTATCTTGTCATGAAATCTTTCTTATTTAACGACTTTACATATTAAGAAAATAATTTTTTATAATTTCTTTTTACCGTTGATAGATTATGGTATTGTTGTGTGGGCTTCTGCTTCTGTGATACACTTAAAGAAACTATATAACATATTGACTAAAGTTAAAAGAATCCTATTTTTACCGTTTGCTAATAATAATAACAATATAATCACTCCGATGATTAATATGACTTTGAATAATAGAAATTTTTATTTCGATTTAAAACTCTTATATTATTATATTCATTTTGATTTTGATGACTCTAAGATATATATGAGAATTTCTAATAAATGTATTAGATCATCAAAATTTCTACATAATTCAATCAGGAAAAGATCTGAGCGAAATATTCAACTTTAAGCATTTGAATATTTCGCTCAGATCTTTTCCTGATTGAATAATTAATTTTAAAAATATAGAAATGGATGACTATATTTTCTTGGATTATAAGAATTTGAAAGTAATAATTGATGAACTAATGGTGGATAATGTAAGCTATATGTATTAATTGCTGTAGTTGTTTGATGTTTGTGTGGCAATCAGTGTTTGCATGTTTTCGCAATATTTGATTGAATGTATTACATAAATAAATAAACAAATAAAATATAGATCACGTTCTTCCAACCTGATATTTAATTACGTACAATTATGCAATTAAATGCGTTCACTCATTTCGGAGGATCCACTCATTTTTGGATAACCAAAGTTAGAAAAAAACAACAGATTGATTATAAACTCGTAAGTAGCAG
Source organism: Androctonus mauritanicus (assembly GCA_011317285.2). Taxonomy (NCBI): domain Eukaryota; kingdom Metazoa; phylum Arthropoda; class Arachnida; order Scorpiones; family Buthidae; genus Androctonus; species Androctonus mauritanicus. The sequence goes on along the minus strand of WUQG02267064.1, from coordinate 5,103 downwards.
GAAATGCTGGTTGATTAAAAAAAAGTTAACGTGAAATTTGGCATTGTTTGGAGCTCCCAATATTTTCGTAGTCAGGTTCTTTAAGATTATTTAATATCCTCTTTGTTAGAAAATTTAGATTGTATAAGACTAAAAGATCCTTTATTGTGAGAGCTGTAAAAAATTTTAATATTCATTATTTGATGTCAGATACAATTTAGATGGGTTTTTTTGGGGGGGAACACATTGGGAGAAATTTTCCCTATGGTGTGTAGTGTATAAATAAATAAATAAATATGAAGAAGTGGCCAATGGCAAACAATCATCCAAATGATCATTTGTAATTTGTTTTCTTGATTTTTTATGACGTTCATATTTGAAAAAGCGGATTCTGACAATTATGTCGATCGGAAACATGACAGAACTTTTTGCGCAATATCAATATTAGAAACTTTTCGTGCGTATACTTCCAAATGATAAGAAAATTATTGATTTGACAATTTTAAAGAAAAATAAATAAACAATAGCAATATACTTAGAGAATTAAAAAATAATACAAAATAATGATAAATAAATTATTTTGTTTTCAGTTTTAATTAAATTTGTAAGTTAGGAGGAATAAACAAGACTGACCAAAAATTGCTCCACGATCAATGAGTTGAATAAGTCTGCTATATGCTATGCATATGTATAGCATTAATGTTAATGTATAGTATTAAATTATGCAATAAGTAATAATAAAATAGAACAGTTATAAAAGTTATGTAAATGTTTCTCTCTCTCCCTCTCCCTTTCTCTAAAATATTGCTCTTTGCTCATCCTTTTTCTACATTCTTCTTGTTATAATGACACAATGCATATGATGTGATGAAATGAATTTAAATTATGAATGATTAATTATTTTTGAATTTTTTTAACCATGGTTAAGTGAAACCATGAATACAAGAGTTTTACTGCATTTTCTTTCAACAACATTTGCTATAATCTATTTGATATTAGAAACAAAATTCATATATCAGAATAAATTGAAATTACTTTATTAATTTCAATAAAGTAAACAAAAAAGGAGGATTTTTAAGTTTTTAAAGAATCCAAAAGATTAGTGTTAAAGAAAAGATATGTGAAGTGACATATTATATAAAGTGTTATCTAATATGGCAACAACTAAAAAATAATATTTACATGCTTGAAAATGCTTTAAACAGCAAAATAAAAATCGAAATGGATACTACAATAGAGTTTCAATCATCCAAAGTAATATAATCTCAATGAAGCCTTAGATAATTAAAAATTCAGATAACATGGAAATAGATTATAATACTAAGATCCTGGTATTTTTTACCAGTATTGATACAAAAAAAGTTTTTTTTTTTTTCAATAAAATTTAAGAATTTTTTTCTGATGCTTTCCATTTGTTGTCCATGTTTCTGCTTTATAAAACATTTTGCCTTAAAAAATTATTTTATAGATTAGTTTTTGTTTTATTGATAATGCTATTACTTCATAACACGAGTTTAACATGCCAATTACATTTTTACCATTAAATATTCTTTTCACTATTTCCTTATTTGAGAATCCATCCAATTCTAATATTAATCCTAAGTAGCAAAAATTTTCCACTTTCTTAATTTTTGACCTTTCTAAATATAATTCATCATGTTCATCAGTCAGATATTCTGTTTTATTGTAATTAATTTTTAAACCTCATTTACAGTATTTTTCTGCCAATTTATTATGCTTGTAATTTCGCTTCTCCATCAGGAGTTATAACCACTTGATTATTCTCAAATAGCAGATGATGCAAGTAAATCCCTTCTGTTCCCTCTTTTCCTATTCTCTTGCATTTTCTGGACCATGTTTGTAGCTCATTTGAAAATAGATTTCAAATAGTGCTGTAATCTTTTAACAGCCCTTCATTTGTTTTAAATGCTTTTGATAATGATCTTCCAAACTTTAATTTGAATTTTATTATTGGTCTAGATATATCTTATATTCTTAATTACTGATTCGATATTTGCCATAATAAAATCAAAATCAAAGTTAGAAAAAACAACAGATTGATTACAAACTCATAAGTTACAGGAAATGCTGGTTGATTAAAAAAATATATTGAATTTGGTATTGTTTGGAGCTCTCAATATTTTCATAGTCAGGTTGATATGAAGAAGTGGCAAATCTTTTTCAGAATACTATCATATGCTTTTTCTAGATCAATAAATATCAAGCCAAAATGTTTTACTTTTTCTCTCTGTTTTTCGAGAATTTGCCTAAGTATAAATATATGGTCAATGTATGATCTCTCAGCAGAGAATCCACATTGTTCTTTCATTCCATTAAATCCAACATAGAACAACACTTCATCTAATAGAAATGAGCAATTGAATGGCATAATTTCAGAAATTATTAAATTAACACAGAGAGACATTTATTGAACAAGAGGAATTTGAGTATCTTGGAGTTGAAATAGAGATAACACAGTAAGAGATTGAAAAGAAAGTAAAAATTGGAAAAATGATAAAGTGCAAGATCTGGAGGGATTAATTTGGAAATTTTAAAATGCAAAGGAGTTAAACTAATAAGAACATTATTTAATAAAATTTTACAAGGAGCCACAATTTCATATGAGATGAAGTGAGAATATATTACTACAATATTTAATGTTAAGAAATGTTTAAAAGAAAATGGATGTCATTTTGCATGTGCATTGCAGTTGATATATCAAATAATAAAGTAGCTAATGATTTTTCTTTTATACTTTTCATGAGGCCAAACTTTTGAGATATCCTGTATACACGAATTTTAATTTAATAAAATCTTTAGTATATATTTTACAAATATTTGTTATCATCATAAATTTATAATAATTCAATATTATTGATATTTTAATAACTTTATTATAATAAAATATAAATTTTCAGATTCACCTGAAATAAAGGAAAAACAAGATTACTGAATTTAAATCATAAAGAAATGTCAGAACAGATTATTTAATAGTGAAACTAAAATTTGTAAAGAAAATATAGCATTTGTATTATATTAAATGTGATAAAATTTTGATTCAGATGTTTCGTTTTCACAATGAATTCTAATTAAAAACAATTTGTGCATATTTTTTTCAATGTTTTTAAAATATAATATTTTATTTTTAATGTATATACATTGTCATTAAATCATAAATATTATGACAGATATATAAATATATGTACACTATCATTTAAGTCATAAATTTTATGACAATTAGGCATTGTTCATTTTAATAATGTTAATTTTTTATATTTTGATTCTCTAAAATTACGTCGAATTGTATTATGAAATTTTATTTATATATATAAATATTTTTATAAAATTACATGAAATACATGTTATAAAAATTCCATCCCGTATTCTCCATTAATGAAGATTAATAGAAATAATAAGATTTAATGTTTAACTATTTGTTAGTTTTTATTTAAAATGATAAAAGTGGTGATTTTAAAATTTGTAATGTTAGTTTTGTATGTGATGGACGGAGTCCCATTGTAATGTGCCACTTTAAAAATATTTGTTATATGTACATAAACAAGTTTGATATTTTAATGATAATTATTAAAAACACAAATTAAATATATTTATCAATTTTTTCTCTAGTATGTAACTAAATCTAATGACTGCTTTACTTAAGTTCTCTTGAATTTAGTTACCAGCTTTTTGTTGGTTCACAATAGAATTGCTTTTAGACCTGGGCATACTTTATTTGCAATGACAAATAACTAATAATTTTTCCAAATGATTAAAGATTGCCAAATAAGTACATTATTCGAAATAAAAATCAAAATATCCTGCTTTTACATTATTGAGGAAAAAAAAAAAAAAGAAAATGATGGGAATGAAAGGAAAATATAAATTAATCCTTAAACGGGCCAACATTGAAAAAAAGGGAAAAGTAAAAAATGTAATCATACTATGTAGATAATGAATGATATAATGTTTGTTCTAAAAAAATTTTTATTTCTATTCTATAAAGTGTTAACATGGGTAGTACCTATGTGTACCACTGTCTGGTTAGTGATATCAATACTTTAAAAAAACAGCTAGTATTAAGACCAGTGTGAAAAGAAAATTCTAGAAAAATTCCAGGAGTTCCCCTAAACAATAAACTAGATGACGTTAGCGACTACAGTAGTACAAATGTGATCCATACCCTGTTAGAAGCAATTTTTTTTTTGGTGGTACATATTTATACTACTGCCTGTTTAAGGGTTAAGAGAAAGTAATTTATATAAAATATTTCAAATTAGTATTTTTTGTGTGTTTAAAATAAAAGTTCAAAAACACAGAATTCAAAATAAAGTTATTTGAAATTACAGATCCAAAAATACAAAACAGATAATCTGATAGATAAAAAGCAAATACAAACACAACAGGAATAGGAGAAAAAATGTAATGGCAGAATTTTGTATCAAGATTACTTCAGATTTGCTTCATGCATGCACAAAGTTCACTGTGAACATTGCAGAAAGAAAATATTTTATGACCAGGTTGCCAACATGGTAAAATGTGGAAAATTTCAATTTTACAATATTATAAATTTTGGAAAAATTTTGTATTAATTTGGACTTGTTTGTTTTCATACAAATATTTTAAACATATGAAAAAAGCATGAAATGCAATAACATAAAATCCAGCTTACACTGCACTTTTTCAAATAAAATTTGAATATTATACTATGCTTAAAAATATTATATTGGTGTGGATGTAGAATATAGTCATAGACTATTTTACAATCTGTACAGCATCTTATCATCATCATAAATTTGTTCAATAATTATTGTATAAATTTATACAGTGATGATGTAAACAAACAGTGGCTGTAAGAAATTGCTATAATTGTAACTCTGTAAGAAATTTTTTGTGCATTTACTTATTATACCATTATCATCATTGTACAACTGTTCAGTATAGTGAATTCTACAACTGTTGAATAAATATATATTACTGAAGATGAGGTCATTGTATATTAATTAGACATAACAGATATAATAATAGGATACAGTGGTGTACGTAAGGAGGGTTTCCAGGTTTAAACCCCTCCCTTGGGCTTTGTAACACATTGTACAGATATCTCGAAACAAGCGCTATTTGAAA
>WUQG02266954.1:0-20036 GCA_011317285.2 Androctonus mauritanicus | reverse complement strand
GACAAAAACCAAAGCTTTAAATCATTGCAATTGAAACATTACAAATTTTTAAGCTATTACACCATACACGATTAAAAATTATCCAAATGAATTAAATAACAAATTATTCCCATATATCAAACAGATTATAGATACTATACCTTTTAATCATCAATACCATGATAAAGAAATTGTTTCAGTAATTCATTCATTTATTTATTTTCAAAAATTGATTAAAACTGACTTATAGAGAGCATAACGTAAAGCATACCAAATGAAAAGAAAATTGTCAAAAATATTACATTGTATAAATAAATATAATTATTTTTTTCCCGCTTATTATTTTTATTAAAATTTATAACTGATTAAGAAAATGTAATAATAGAGACATTTATAATCAATCAAAATTTCTTAAAATATGATTCAAACAAATGAATCTCAAAATTGCAAAGACTGATAAACATACGATAAAAATTTTGGATGTAAGTTATATTAAATTAAAATTATAAAATCTGTTTAACTAACTACAAGTTTACTACTGATGATATTTTGAATGAATATTTTGAGCTTATTACTGGTAACATCAAAATATTATTACCAGTTTTTTCTATAATACAAAGTAAGATCTTTATAGAAAATGAAAAACTGATAAAACAATCTAATATATTCACAGTAAATATTTCAGATATTTTTGAACAGATTTGCAATCAAGTTATTTCAGAGATATCACTGAGTGAAAAAGATATTTTTAAAAGTAAATAAAAGATCTTAATCTTCCTATTTGCGGAAGACACTTTCTTTAATCCAAGTTCATGTAAGATACAGAGAACTAAAAAAGCAGTATAGTAATTTAAACATTAATTTATTCAACAAAAACATTTTGGTTTAATAACATAACCATTTTCAGTTCATTTAAAAATATAAGAAGATTAGAACAATAATTTAAAAACCAATCTAAAATTCTATATTTAACATTTTAAATATAGAACTGCAGTTTAACATTTTAAAAACTGCATAAAAATGAAGAAAGCATCACATATAAATATATATATATAGAACTTTTTTAATACATTGAGATAGATTAATTAAATTTACTTTCTAAAAATACGTTAGCAATTTATAAATATAAGAATCATACGTATATCAGTTATAAACTTGTCATTACAATCTAACTAATAAACATAAGTTAACAGGTACTATAATATCAATCTCATTATTTAAGGCATATTCCCATGCTTCAGGTAATTTTTTGCTAGGTTGGTCATTTATTTAAGTAAATACCAAGCACTAGATAGCAGGTAATAACAAATACAGTTTAATAAAACACAAACGTTTTTGATGCCAGGAGCATTAAAAACATTTGCATTTTATTAAACTGTATTTGTTATTATCTGCAGTTTAGTGCTTAATATTTGTTTAAATTTTGAGAATTAGTTTAAAATAAGTATTTTAGTAATATGAATGATCATTTATTATATTTTGATATTTATCTTTTTTTGAAATCTCTAATGATCTTCATGGAACAAATCTTCTTCAATAGTATTACATAGTGCAATTATTTTGATTTGGTTCCATTTAGCATCTATATTATACTGATAAGATTGTTCACTAAGAATGTCTTCGTATTTGCAATTTTTATATCATTTTTATGCCATCTTTCTTATTGTTTTCATTTTTGTTGCAGCAAATGGCATACTAATAAAATTATAATTGTTATCTGGATTAATGTAATGTCCTGTTTTACAGTTATTATAATTTATGCACCTTTAGGACTTTGTTATGCATAGCTTTTATATTAATGCTACACATGGATATCATGTAGTTATAGGTAAATCCATGTGCTGTCTAATTTAAAAATATTAATATGTCTTCAACAGAAAAAAAAGTTGAGAACCACTGCCCTAAATGTTGCTGATTTATAAGTTTTTGGATCATTAGACCAGGCTAGATATCTTTATTTTCTTTGCTTTTATTAATTTAAAGCCTGTATTGGAATTATTGAAAGCATTTATCAATTCTAAAAATTTACTGTCAGACATCCAAACAATTAAAAAGGTCATTCATATAATATATAATTTAATTGAAGCTTAGAAAGAATCTAATATAATATAAATAAAAAGATATTATAGCATCTTTTTTTTCCTATCAATTTGTTTGAAACTGATTTCAAGATGATTTCACACATAAATATCACGCACACAACAATCAACTAAGAAATGAATTACTACAGATAGTAAATTAAATTTGATTATTCTGTATTTCAACAGCTGAAGATGGCTGCTAAAACAACTGAAAACATTACTGTTTATAATAAAGAATATTTAAAATAATCTGCTTTGTAGTGCTAATGTACAATTTTATAGCAAACTCTAATTATTATTAAAATAATACTACTGTGAATATATTTACTGGGGATCCACAATAGGTATACTCACAGTATTATTATTCACATTTTTTCACATATACATTACTGATTATTAGGGATGATAAACTTGAAATACATCAAGCTATTTGCATTTATGTCATTTAAACAAAATGTACTTGTCTATTTCTGTCAAATTTTCTTTCTTCTTCTGTATTTTAGTTCATAATTGCATACTGAATATAAAAAGTATATAAACTATATCATTCTGCAGAGTTGTCATTACATTTCTGATAATTTCACTAAAGTAACATTCGAAATTTTTTAGGTCAAAGGTACTTCAGAACTGTATTTAGAACTTTAAACCAAAGTAACCACAATTTATATAAACATAATTTAAATATATAATATTGTCCATGAACATTGTGTTAAACTAATCAGTTGGATTTTCCATATGAAAGTGCTTCAACTTTCCAACCAGAAGCATAGTGAACCTCAGGCTTCAACTTCCAGCTGACTCCATTATGTATATTGCCAAGCCCATGATGGATTCTAAAAATAGCCAATACCAAAAACAAACTTTATTTAGTTCAGCAGAATGATTCAAATTAACCTAATCTAACCAGTCAGCCAGACTGGCTATATGAAAACAGTTTGGCTTTCCACTGAAGGACCTGGGTTCAATTCTAGTGTGAAGTATGGACTTGGCCTATTGATCTGTTCTCTCTAATCCAGCTGACAACTCTGCATGAATGGATAGCTTGTGATAGATGATAAATTTTTTAAAACACCCTATGAAAAAAGTTTATTTTTTTCTTAGATGATATATCTAAATAATTGCCAAATACACTTTTATAAAAACAATTCCAAATTAATTTTTTGTTAATAAAATAATTATTTCAGTTTTAATAATTGAAACAAAATTTAAACTAATCATCATCATCCTCATCTAGGATTACCATTATTAATTAGTGATGGTGATAATCATATTTTAAAACAGGTTTTAGTTATTTAAATCATCAATTAATTAATTTTGGAATTTTTTACAAGAATTATCTGACTTACATTTATATAAATGATTAAATATTTATTGATTTATTTTATTTACAAGCAAAGAATAATCATAATGCAATTCATAAGCATAATCGTAATGCAATTCATAAGAATAAGAATAATCAAAGAATAATTATAATGCAATTCACTCATACACATCAATTTAATATGAATTTATTCCAATTCATTTGAAAATGTGCAAAATATAAAGAACAAAACAACCACTAAGATTAACTCTTCTGATAGGAACTATAGAATTTTGTATATTAAATGGTTGTCATTTCAATAAAAATATTCTAAAATTCTTAAATCATTTTAAAGTTTATTATAATTATACATATTTCAAAAACTAGAAGAAATGCTAGTATTGTTTATATTTATATATTGTATTTATTTAGTATTGTTTATATTTTCATAATTACTCTTCGTATTAGATTTGGAAAAGAAAAATGGATATTTGTATACTAAATAGTAATAAACTGCATACAGTATATATTGTTTATACTGAGTGAATGATGATGAAAGATCAGAATTTTAGAAACTTATAGAAGTAGTCTGTCTGAATAAAAAAGTTCATATAAATATAGGTCAGATTCTGAATGTTTTCAAATGATTAGTTAGATTAATTAAACTAATTGTTCTGAATGTTTTCAGAACAATTAGTTTAGATTAAAAAAAGCTGCAGAGAAGAAGCAAACCTGTATTGTTAGTGTTTAGTTACATAGAATTTCTGGCCTAAATCTTTACGTTATTGTTCATAACCTAAAGATGTGGCAGTACTGATCTATGAGAGAAAATGGAAAAAAGACAAGCACTGCTCAACTGCATTTTGAATGCTACAGCACTCATCAAGGATAATGAATTAAAATGAATTACTTATACAATTCACAGATGAGATGTATTGTGTATTAAGGCAAAAGGTGATATTTTTGAACACCTATTTTATAAATATGTAATATTAATTTATGAATAAACACTACTAATACAGATCTGCTTCTCCACAGCTTTCTTTTACAATTAAACTAATTATAATTAATATTTGTTCAAAATCAGACTTATCCTTGTACGAATTTTACTGAAATCTTTACTATAGATTCTCAAAGTTATGATCCTGTATACCCAGTCTGTACAATATGTACTATATGCAATTTATTGCTATTTTGTATGCGTTTTTCTATTCGCATACAAAATATGCGTTTTTCTATTCCAAATCTAATAAAAGAATATTATAACAACAATAAAACAAATCAATATTTATATAAAAAGCAAATGCTTAAATTCAAAATTTATGATAGGATATTTATTAAAATACATAAGCTTTAGTAAATTTTAAAAACTTCACAATCTAGTTCACTATTGGAATTTTCCAATGCTATATTAGTTTTGTTACAAAATGAACTCTTACTTTTTCAACTTAATATTTAGGAAAAAAATTTTTTTTTGCATTAAAGGTATAAATAAAAACTATTCTTTATTGCTTTAGGCAACAAGCATTATTTTATTTATGAATTTTGAAAAATATATGAATATATGGTAATGAATTAAATACTTTATGCAATTTTTTTTTATGGTGGAATTTTTATTGCTGTATTTGCTTGCTAAAATATGTTATGTTAAAGAAATTTTATTAGAAATTTTCCATCATTGTAAGTCTACACAGAAGCATTATTTATAAAGTAATTTAAAATAAAATATGGCAGAGAAATTTCTCTACAATTGATGAAAATGGAAAGACAATCATCAGTTAAAGAAAAAAAAATATATGACATTCAAAATGAGTTAAAAGCAACTACATTTCATTTGTTAATCAATCAGAACTGTCAGGCACTACATAAATTGTTTGACTCTAATATTGGGAATTACGGTGCTTGCATCAAAGAAAATGAAGTATTTGAAATAATTTTATATTCTAAAAATAAAAAGTTTATTTTATATTATAAAAAACAAATATAGTATTATAAACCATAATAATAATAAACATTAATGTATACATATGATATCAAGATATTAACATTATAATGAATGTAAATAGATAATAAAGGAGATAATATCTATTATTTCAAATATTCCCATTAAAGAGAAATATCTGGAACCATTACTTTGTCCATTATTTCCAAAATCTATATATAAGAAGTCCATTAATAAGGAGGATTACAGTAATTTGAGATGATGTAAATTGAGAATGATTGTAAATGATCATTAATTATGTCATACAACATTTATCATATTCCTGTTATTATATTAAATTTAGTAAATTATCTACCTAATCATATTTATTTCTCCCTTATATAATTTTCATTTCAAGATTTAAGAAGGAAATTAAGAAAAATAATTTTTCTGTCTTTATTTTTATAAAAGTGTATAACTGCTAGATATCAGAAAAATTTTAGAAGAAAATTTCGAATCTCCAAAGAAGCATTATTAAAATACAAAGTTAAAAGATTAAAATCTGATTTAGTAATAGTTTGTTTATAGTATTTATTTAAACATTGTGTGTAAACTAATAAAAAATGTCAAAAAATTGTAATAATTTTTTAATAACTGCAAATTCACAATAAAAAAAAATTTACTTTAAATTTATATCTTAAATTTCTAATATTTTTATGATTTATAGTTAAAAACATAATTTATTTCTTATCAAAAATTATTAAGAGAAATATTTAGAATTATGCAAGCAAACATATATAACAATATTTTTCATCGCATTACAGGTCTTCTTTGACTTACATATATCCGACCTCCATAAATTTGAATTTATATAAAAAATTTTCAATTTTTTTCTTTTTCTGAGATATAGAGCAAAAACATTTATTGTATTTGATTATTATTTAAAGTTATTATTTTAAGTTACGAGGCCAAACATGTTTGTTTACAACATTTAAAAGTTAAAATACAAAGTTAAAATATTGGAGCCACTTTTATTTTGACCACCCTGTATGATTGCACCCATACAATATTATGATGCCATATTATTCTTTGATTGAAAGAGAGACAATGTTACATAGAACAATGTCATACCAATAATATAATATTTAAGATCAACAAACAATATATAAAACATAAATAAATCAAGTAACATGAACTTTTAAATGTTGTAAACCAACATATTCAGATTAGTAATTTACAAATACAGTAAATTCCTGATTATTCAGGATAGTCAGAAATTAATTACCCCAGATAACTGATCCTCAAATAATCTGCAAAACATTAAAAAGAAATCAGAATTATAAACAATACACATTCAATATTAAAAAATAAATAAATTGAAAACATACAAATATCATATATTCTCTCGCTTCTTGAAAAAAAAAAAAAAAAAGAAGGAAACAAGAAATTTATTCGCAAAAATAAATCATTGCAATATTTGTAAATTTAATTTTGATTATAATTTTAATCACAAATTATCTAAGACAATAAAAAACTGAATTTTGATATTTTTATTTTTCAGATATTGTCTCTAAGATAGAATGTTGATAATTAAATATCACTTACAAGTTGCAAATTAATCCTGATTAAAGCTACAATCTGATTAATTCAACCCCAGATAATTGAGAATCTACTCTACAATAAATATTTCTGCTCTACATCTCTGAAAAAGGAAAAAAATTTTTCAAAATTTTTTATGTAAGTTCAGATTTAGAGAGATCAAATATACATATGCTGAGGAATGCCTGCATTATATTACTGGTACAATAGTATTCGTGCAGAATTCTCTCTTTTTCAGTCAGAGAATAATAGTGCATTGCAATATGGTATAGAGTAGTCCACTAGATCTAGTCATTCTTGCTTCAGAATTTTTGTTAAATTATTTCTTCAACTTCTGCAAAATTTGAATTACACCAAAACTTTTGGTCTGAATTATTTGCAAAAGTTGGGAAATATCTGTAATCATCCCAAATTAATTTCAGAGATTTACAAAATGCCTTATTAAATTTAATTTGAATTTAATGCTGTTTTTTAAAAACTAAAATCTGCATGATGAAAAAAATTTGTTATATATTATATGAAAAATTTTATATATATAAATTATTGTTGAAAGTAAGTAAAAAAGTCATCAACAATTGTTTTTTATTGTTAAATTAATTAAAACTATTATAAATAATAATACCTTCATAAGCACAAACATTTTTCAACAAAACAAATCGATCATCTAGATTAGGAATGGCAAATCTTTAAGAATGAATGTGTGCCAAAATTGGATAAATTTTTGCAACTGTTACTAATTTCTTACCAATTTAAATGCTAAACAATATATCAGTTTCGAATTTTAAGTGCCCAAAAAATTTGCCAGTGTTCTACTGTAGGCATGCATGACATATATTTGCCATCCATAATCCAGGTTATTTATTAATGTTCCATTTAATAAAGGTATATTCAGAGAAGCTTTTAAATGAAAATATAATTTTGTTTGTAATTTTAAAATTTTACCTGACTGCTTCAGGTTTTTTTGCTGCATTCGGTTTCTTAGTAACTGCTGGAATAATATATTTTCTTGGTTCCACTACAGGCATCTCTCTTGGCCTAGCTTTTAATGGAATTCTAATAGAGAATAAAAATAAATTATTTATTCAATAAAATCTTGTTTTCAAAAATAAAAAACAAAACTCTTACACTGGTGAAGGTGGTGGGGGACGTTTTCGATCATTAGTTCTTGGTTTACGAGGAGAACGTGAAAATGATCGTCTCCTTGGTGATGGTGAACTTGAATATGAATGACTAATGAGAGGCAAATTATTATAATTTACTAAAATATTATTTAATTATATAAAAAAGAAAAGTTACCTCCTAGATGAATAATAAGATCTTCTAGAAGAGGAACTACGGGAATAGCTATATGACGATCTTGAAGACCTACAATTGAAAATTGTCAATTGAAATTAAAAGAAAATATTTTAATTGTTTTATGTTTTTTCATTAAATATGAATTAATATATATATATATATATTTAATTTTAAAATAATTTTTCTTTTGTTATTTTCTCTTATAAAAACAATTCAATGCAAAAATTTATTTTCTTTGTTGCAGTTGTTTTACATAAAATATCTGGAAGACCTTGAGAGTTCCTGAATGTGAAAATTTTTTTTTTTTTAATTTGGCTAAAATAATCTCACCTCTTTTTTAGTTGCAGAATATGGAAAAAAAAAAGAGGAAGATAATAATACAACCATAACATATGACAACTCATATTTTTAAAAGGGTTCCACCAAAACAAAAATAAGTTGATTGGGTTCCATAGTGCCAAAAAGTTTGAGAAACACTGGGCTAGGTCATGGCTCACTGATTCACTGACTGGACTTTCACTAATCCAGTTATCTGGACATATAAGAAAATAGATGATTTGACAATTTTAATGAAAAATAAACAATAGCAATATATTTAAAGAGAATTAAAAAATAATACAAAATAATGATAAATAAAATATTTTCAATTTTAATTAAATTTGTAAGTAAGGAGGAATAAACAAGAATGATCAAAAATCACTCCACAATCAATGGGTTGAACACCACTAATATATGCCATCAACAGCATGCAAGAGATTAAAGACAGTGATTTGATAATGCTCAACTTACTTATCTTTTCACTGTAAAGATTTTATAATGATGGTATTGCTTTTCATATTAATTATAATGTTAAAATATTAAAGCATTATTTTTATAAACAAATGAAATGCAGGACTTATGTTTATGAATAATAATGAAGCTTATCATTAAAACTATTGTTATATTCATTTCCAACAACTTAATCTAACAGATGAATGTCAGCAATTATTCTCTAAGAGAATGGTAAAAATACTGAAAATATAAATGATAAAAATGCTGTATTAAGATATAAGAATTATAATACAGACTAATTGTTTTACACAAAAGCATCATGCCTATATCCATGTAACAGGGTAGGCAGTACTCAAAGAAGAAAAAATCTCTACATACTATTACTATTTTCTACTAAATTATTGTAAAAGTCAGAAAGAAGACAAATGGAAGAACAGAATCCAAATGGATGTAGATATCACAAGACTGATGCATATGAAAACAAAAAGTAAAGTCATATATCTCCATAAGTGAATAAAAAATATACTGAAAATGGAGAATTGTTTTCAATTTAGGAAAATCAAAATTCTGAAATAATAACCTCTAATTGTTAACTGTTTCCACAGAAACAAAAAAACATAGTAAATAGTGTTATGAATAAAGGTTCTCAAAAAAATTTTTGTATAGTCACAATGCAGTTATGAGAGGTCACTAATTGCTACAAAGACTGATCTTTTGTTTGGTATAACAAAAATTTATTATTTTTTTAAAATTTTTTTTAAAAGTATGATCATGCAATCTAATATACTTATATTCAAAATTTCCTTAAATTCTAATTCCCATTTAAACAAATAACTTAAACTAGCAGTACTTAAACAGAGAAAATTTATTTTTTTGATAGCATGTGCTGTTAGTTTTGAGTTATATAGCTAAAGAAAAGAATGATATATAAATACGATCCCCTTTAAACATTTTAATATTTTTTTATGGTTCAACTAAAATTATATGATGGCTGCATTTGAGAATAAGTGATTTATAGTATTTATCAAATAAATGCTTGATGTAATGTTCTAATTAAAAAAATTCTGAGAGAATAGAGAGAAGTTTAACAAAATTCTTTTCAAATTAAATTAAAAAAAATAAGAGATAAAATGTAATATCTGAAGTATCTCTAATTTAAAAAAAAAAATATCTATTAATAAGCATTACATTACAAAAAATGAAACTGATAATAATAATATATATGGTATATAATATATAATATTTTAACTGTATATATTTAATAAATTATATTTTAATACACAATGTAATAAAATAAATATTTAATAGATTATTTTCAAAATTTTATGCATCTAGTTTCCAATTTTGAAAACAATAAATGCAAATATCTATTATAATAAAATCCTTATGTTTGTTCATCTCATTAAGTTACAAGAATTATGTGATATTCTAGCTAGCCAATATTATTGGATTACTATGATTGTGTCTTTGATAACTGAGCAGTCCTGAAGGATCATAATGATCATATAATTATTGCACATGACCCCAATGAGATTGTTCAATTACTAAATTAATGGTGGATATTGAGTACTGTGCTGCATATTATTTTATTAAACTAAACTATTGAGCTTCAGATTTCATATTAAAAGGTTTTTAAAGTTTTTCTTTAATCCTTCTCCAATTTTCTATTGATTATAGCTTACATTATCTTATTTAGCCATAAAATGCTTAAGTTAAACTTTGATTAGGCTTAGTGACCACGTGGTGGTGTGCTATTAGAGATATGTAATATATGTATAAATCTAAATACCTGTGCATGTATGTTCAATTATAAGGCAAGATAGGCTGAATCAGTTTTTATGAAATAATCAACATATTTCTTAATGCCCCATAAGATTGTCATTATCATTACCACATGTGAAGAAATAAAAACTTCATTGCCTTAGCAATGCAACAATTTGACTTACAACAATTCTGTAGGATTTTTAAAAAATTTTTTGATATATTTATGCAGTTACTGATTTGTTATTTAATCTAACAGCATTTTTCAATCTGTGATTATTTTATTTCATGATTTTCACTAATGTAAGTTTTTATTATGTAGAAGAATCTATAGTTGAGATTAATTCATGTATTTCTTGATGCTCTTGGTTGAGACTGTCATTTCATGTTTTCATCTAAAGTTTTTGTACATCATGTAGTTGTATAAATTTCATAATGCCACAAAAAAGAGGGAACATCTTTAGGTAGATTAACTCTTGCTGCTAAAAGATTGCATTTAATTCAGGAAAATGAAACATTAGAAGATCAAGCAAATCATGAGAATTCTAAGAGACAAAGAAGGGAATATTCAAAAAGACACATATTTCAAATGGAAAACATATCTATATGGGAAGGATTTTCAGAATCCATTGAAGAAAATCCTGAATATCATTTAAAAGATTATAATTTAAGTAAAAGAGAAACATAAGTACAATGCCATGAATTGCCCTGGCAACACAAGCATGGATCCGCTAGTATATTCATAAAATATTTAAACTTACTGGGATAAATACGATCGAGATGATACTGAAGAATAAGAGCGACGAGAACGGCCTCTGGAACGACTACGTCTTCCTTTTGGTGTCTTTGACCTACAATAAAGAAATTTTTATGTATTTTTATAAATTAAAATGAAAATTTTTTAAATTAAAATTTATATATTTTAAATATATTAAGCTATTAAATAAAAGAAATATATATATTCTTTGAATTATGTGATGTTATTTTGAGTTACAAACTTTTGTATTAAATATAAATATCTATCAGATATATTACATTTTCCTAAACACTTCTTCAGTTATGTTTAATAATACTAATCTTATAGTTCTACTTTTGGATTTCATGAATTAATAAAATAAAAAGTTTTGACAAATGATGAAGTTACTAACTTAATCATTCCTACAGACAATATTTGGAAACTAAATAAGAATATCAATTAAGTAAATACTCATTATGATATTACATTTAATAAATTTTACTTGATTTATAATCAGACATTTCTTTCCTAATTATTAAATGAATCTCTTATGAATATTTTTTATCTTTTCAAAAATTTGTATTTATTTTTAGTCTCTCTTTTTATAATTTGTCTATTTTCATAATTTATTATTCCACTGAGCCAAGCTTAAGAAATTAAGAGACTTTTACTGTAAAATAAGTTACTGACATATACACATTTATTATGTTGTTTTATATGTATGTTTCAGATAAATCAATAATTTATATATTGATATATATTATTGATATATATTATCAATAATATATATATCAGGTGTGGCTAAGCTTCATATCACTACAAGTTATATAGAGAATCTCAAATACTTTAGAGTTGCAATCAGTTTCTTTCTGGGTCAATGAAAACCAAATCAGTTTTTTCAGGTAATCTTGACAATGGTTCAAAAAATTGTTTACAATTATTTGATATTTATTGGGAGGATGCTTAATGCTTTAGATCTTACTCTTAAAATTAAAAAAATAAATAAATCTTAAAAAAATTAAAGTTTATTTGATTCTGAAAATTAATTTTCTGATTAAGTAATTGTAAATTATTCAATCATTCTTCAAAGTTATGTTGCAGATCATTTTGGGACTGGCAAAATAATTTATGATGATTTAAATTGAGACAAATTTTCCCATAAATGCAATGTTAAATAAGAGTAATTGGTTCAAAATAAAATATTTTAATTAAAATAAACAGATACTTATTCTACACTCATCAAGGATTTATAGAAAAAAACATGAAATTTTTAAATTTTTCAAATCAAATGACAATTTAAGGAGGAAAAAGCATTCTTGCTTGAACTACCAGGTTATTTGCTAATGTTCAAAGCAGAAACTGCAATTGTGTAAGTCTTTGACTATGGTTTAAGAAAATCAAGCACTGAAGTTTTGCAAAATAAATAACTTTTCTCTCTAAAAATGCCTTAAAACAAGCAAGCATCCTTTTTATTTTTTTTCATTATTTTTGTTCATTTTAAACAGTTTTCAATAATCTCAAAGCAATTTGAGTTCTGAACATCCATCAATTTTGAAATTGTCATAGTCTAAACTGCAGGCTCAGATTAATATCAGATTCTTTAAACATTCTTTCTTTCCAAATTTCAATAAGATAAACCAGTTTCAGCTCATTTTGGGAGTTCAGCATTTCAAAAATATCTTCAGAATTTACTTGTAATTCAAGTTATGTTGCTATAACATTTTGTGTTCCTTTGTTGCCTAGGTAATAGCATCTACTTTTAGAATGGCATCTGACCACTGAATATCTGCAAACATGAAAGGAAAACTTTCTTCCAGATGCTCATAAATGTTTTATTAGCAATTTCAATTCATGATTCCTCTATAATTCTCATTACAAAGCTTTCCAAAAGTCCTTTAATATTTATCTTAAGCTATCACACTATAATGAACCTTTTCATCTTATTTATGTTAATTTACTACTGGGCTATGCCAACATCCATCCTGGACTTACACTCATAATGAGCAATGATGTGAAGAATAGGTCCATACCCAGATCCACCTTGAAAAATATCTGGAAGTGTGGGATCTGAAACTGATCTTAAATCCTCCAGGATGAAGTGTAACACACTTCCATTTGGCTGATTTGTCTTCACTATAAATCAATCAAAATGATTCAGCTTTCCATTCAAAGGACCAAGATTAAATCTGGTCCTAGATGGAGACTGATAGGTGATGTTTAGAGACAAATAGACAATTTATATATAGGTAAGACAAAAATTACTTACAACTTAGATGTGAATTTTTGGATGATATAAGAAGCAATATAAAACAATGCAGATGTGGATTGTGCTTTGATTGACAAATTGGGTCTGGGGTATTGATGTAAATGCAAAACAATATAATATATGATATAAATTGGGGATTAATGTATTTCATATAACATTTATAACTATATGTGCTCATCCATTAAATATCTATATAATAGTTTTCTGTAGAAAAATTAGTTAATAAAAACAATAATGTTTATTGATTCATAAAATCTTTATATTTTTTAAATTTGTGATAGCATATCTTACATCTCATTACAATATGTAAATTAATAATTTCTATAAAATTATTACGATATATTTTAGAAATTTTTGATATTTTTCAGAAATGGAATAAATAAGAATCAATCTAAAAAAAAAAAATTTCCAAGAAATTCTTAAATAATTTAGGTATATATAATCAAATCTCATTTCCAGATACATCATCGTGTATTACATAAACTTTCTTTCAGGCTAATATAAAATTAAAAATTAAATTAATAGCATCAAATTTTTGAGTAATCTACTGTAATTGCAGTTATTCTATCAGAATATGATACAACTTTGATTGTAGATTAACAAACAATTGACGTTTTAAATGGTTTTTTAAATGAGATTTGATATTACAAATATATTAAAATTATATTATTTAATGATTTTTCAGGTATTCTTCACTTTTGGAAGAGGATCAATGGAATATGCAATATATTTGAGAAACATATTTTATGTTTACTAGCCTACCAGATAATGGCAACAAAGTAAAAAAGACAATGTGATAATCTGGTAGACAATTACTGAAGTACTGTTTTGGATTAAGAAAGTGCTGAAGTGATAAATTCCAAATGAAAAAAACAAAAGGAATGTAGTTGATGCAATATGGAAATTAACTGTTAGGCAACATTTCTCAACCTTTCAATATTTGCAAACCAATTTTCCTATTTATAAGTGTATTATATCAGTGTACATTTGTATTTTATTTTTTTTATTATGTCCGAATGTATTTTGTTTTGTTTTTCTTTCAGTAAATTAATCAATTTTTTTTAAATAATATTTTCTTTTCAATAGGCTCGCTCCTCCTATTTAGTATTATCGTGCCTCCTAGAGAGGTGCACCCCACAGGTTGAGAATTGTTGTTGTAAGATGTTTCCAATAACAATGAATGTGTAAAGAGCAATTGATAAAGAGAGTATATGCTGAAAGTGTGGATGAGAATTGTGAGAGAGAGAGAACTGAGGAAAGAGTGGAGAGAACCAGAAGAAGAGTACAAAGAATGTATAAATGAATGAAGAAGAGGATGACTGTAGAGAAAGCTATTTTATAATTTGCAGATATAAGGACATATGGCATTGTTGATCAGATGTATATTTTTTCTTATTGCTGTCTACTTTCTCAAAAGGATATTTAGTTATATATTAAAGTGCCTATAAATGATAAATAAAATAAAATGGAATCTTTTTTACAAAATATATTAATATACATATTCCATTCATTTACTAGCAGACTTAAGGATCAAATGGTTTTTTTATTTTCATACAATTCATTATGCAAAAATATTATACATAAAATTGAGCAGAGTTGATTACTCTCTCAAGCAAATTTTCAGGATTGACTTACACATGGGTCAATACTCTTTCTTGACTTCTAGAGACTTAAAATCAGGGGTTGATTTATATTTGAAGTCAACTTATACTCAAACACACATTGTAAATCCTAGACCCTCAGAGGATATTGAGAATCATAGATTTAAAAAATTAATCAGAACAAACCTTCTCCAAGGATCTCTCCATTCATCTCCTCTTGTTCGATTTGATTGAACTTCAGAATATCGATCTTCTCTCCATCTTTCCTTTTCTGCACTCCTGCGACCCATTCTAGATAAAATTTGATAATGCTATGTTATTTTTTGTTGTTTTCCTGTAATGTATAACTCTATTATGGTATTAAAAACATAAAAACATGAATAAAAACATTTATTCACATTTACAGAAATATTTTTGATTAGATCCTTAGATTATTGTTTTATTTTCTTGAGTCATCGAACAAACAGCACATTCTAAATCTAACAAATATCCAATTTCTTAGTACTATACTTGACTTAATTTTTTTTAATATATGCTTTTGATTAGATACATAATATACAGTAATGATTATATTAAAATTAATTCTCCATTAACAAAAATAAATGATTTTTTTTATTAAATAGAAAATTTTAAATTATTAATGTCACTTTATATTATGTATCAATATATATTTATCATAAACATTGTTTATGATAATTATATCTATATATGAATTATCTGAATATAAAATACAATACAATTTGTATATAACTAAAATTGATCTGCAGAAATCAAGATGTTTCTATGCAGATCAAAAACTTTGTTTACTACTAAACATTTGTCTTTTTATTATAGATGAATCCCAATTATATGGAAAAAGCATTCCCGAAAAAAGCTTGTTAACTGAATTGTCATAAATTAAGGAGTAAATTATCACCGATTTAAATGGAAGAAATTAATATGATATTCCCCGAGTCCCAAAAATGGCACTCATTTTTTATTGAAATATCCAAACATAAGCATCTATTTATATAAAATGACAACAAAATTACATCAATAATTAGTTTTATTTTCATAATGCAACTTAAAAAGGCAATTTTTCATAATAAATATATTGACAATGGAATAGAATTAAGCCAACAGCATACTAAAAGCTGCCTTTTACAATCTGAATGATATGACTTCAATTCTGGATCCTATACTTCCATATTTCATCTTGAAGATGTTGGCCAATCCAATCATGGTGTAGGCAGCCTATGATAGGCTCTTGACTATTCTTATCATTTAATAATCTCTAATTGGAAAGCAGCATAAAAATTAGAAAGAAAAAATGCCCCTAATAAAAGTTGATACCACTAATCATAAACAACAATGTAGGGGATTAATCGCGTAAACTAAATAATCCGATAATCCAAATGAGGCCACCTTATCCCAAATTTAAAATAATAATTATTAAGTCCAACAGATGGTGGCACTGTAGTTCAAATTTAAAAATATTAATCATTAATTCACAGTTATTTCAAAAAAATTTGTCTGCTAGGGGAATTTGTGCTATTTGGATTATCGGATTATTTGGTTGATACCAGCTATTGTTTAATTAATTTAATAAATTTATATGAAAATAATAATCATCATAATTTAATCAGAACATTATTAAAAACCATTGATATAATATGATCATCATTCACATTTTATATTGCTTTCCATCCTACTCTATTAACTGGATGGCTGCATGGTATAGCACTTGCTTACTACTTTGGAGGATCCAGGTCCCATAGCACAAATTTTCAGAAGAGATTTGGGCCCAATCCATTGAATTCCATCCTTCAACCTTTCAGCTAATCTCATCATGGGTGTAGGTCAGCCTCTGATAGGCTCTAAATGTAATCACTGTCAGATACAGTATATACTATGTATGATAATCATATCTTAGAAAAACTAGTTTAACCATCCTGCTAGCTATCTATATTATTGAAAAATGGCAGAGCACAAATACTAATCATGGCACTCACATTTGTAGTAGGGTGGAATGTCAGTAGAAGGATTTAGTTCAATGAGCTGAGATCACAAGAAGATATGGATATCAGATCTGGAATGGAATCTGAAACTTCAGATTATAAGGCGATGCTGTATCATGCATATATCTGGTTGACACTGGAGAGGTGAACTGGACTGAGGAAAATAGATAGCTGAGCCAGGACCTCTCTCTCATAAATCTTGAGGATTGGGACTTGGATTTGATTCTGGTTTTATGGGCAAAAAGTCAAAACCGTTTTGCATGAGGATTCCTGCTGAGTATATTTTATATTGAAATTTGGCATGATACATCTCACACATAAAATAAAACAGTACTTATAATTTTAAATAAATATAAAATATTTAAAAATTTGAAACTGTTCTATAAAAAACACTTGTATAATATCTGTTATCATTTCGACCCTTTTTATATCACTTTATCTTAACAAGAAGTTTCTTACTTGAGTTTAAAACCTTTCATTCATTATAAATTTCATAAAATTGGGTAAGGTTTGCAAATTGAGTTTTGATGCAAGTTATATTTGCTCATAAAACTATGGTTTCTTATATTAGAATTTTGCAAACTACAGTTTGCTCATATTTTCAAATTTTTGAAATATTTGAAAATTATACAAAAATTTAATTATAGAGAAAAATGATATAGCAGAAAATGTTTCATAAAATCTTTATTGGATTTAATATGTTAGCATGATATTATATGATGTTGAAGTTTATACCAAAAATTGCCTTATAAATGGATATTCTTTTCAGATATTTAAATATAAAGTAACTCAAATTGAGAGAGTCAATAAACATTGCATATTTAATATATAATTAAAATAAATTTTGATTTATAAGCAAATCTTAAGACCATGCTAAGTTTGCAATCAAAGCAGTGCTTCTGATAGTAATAGTCCATGAATCGGTAATGATATCTGAGTCACAAGGTGCTAATCAGCAGAAAGTTGCCATATTTACAAAAGCATAACATTAATATAACATAGTACTAGGGAGTTTATTATTTTGTACCAATCAAAGAATATATAATAATATACACTTCAGATATATCACAAGGTATAGAATGAGGAAAATATGCAAATGAATATACATACTGTTGATATAGTCATAGTGGACTCCAATTGTGATCATTCATCTATAATGAACATGTTTCATTTATATGAAATCATGTGCATTTCAATGTATGCTAAAATTTTGGTTATAATAAACTTTCACTCTGGTTTTAGTGAACACAAAAACAAAAATTTCAAAGAAATGATGCCATTCTAACATCATAATTGTTTCAAAACAAAACTTTAGGGAACAAAAACACCATCGTTTTGAGCATTACAACATTGCTAAACTGGCAAATCACTGAGTTATAGAGGGAAACTTTCAGCTTTATTTTTTAGCAACATGATCCTATATTAAAACATGGCAGTGAGCAGAATACTAAAATTATTTAAAATGACAATAAAATGATTTTTGTACAATTTATTAATTATATGTTAAAATTATTTTATTGCAGCTTTGATGTAGTAGTAGTAGTAGTAGTAGTAGTAGTAGTAGTAGTAGTAGTAGTAGAGAGGAGGTTTACATAACCTAGCATGCAACTATCAAATAATCTATTATGCATTCTTAACAGGATCTTCACATAAGAAATCCTGTCTTGCATACAAGATAATATAGTTATTGATAATTTTCCTTTAAAATCTAAAATACTATAAATAGTAGTGGCACAGATAAAACACATGACTTATCCCCTTAAAGACATTCATAAAGTAAAAATATGGCCAAAATATATCACCGTGATTAAAAATTTCAAAAAACCAGACTAACATGCTTTAATTTCAGTGGAAAAATGATTTTCCATCTATATCATAAATCTTATCTATATTCAATAATACAAGTGCTCCTCTACTTACAATGAAGTTACGTTTTGATAGCCCCATTGTAGATAAAAAAATTTTAAGTCAAAAATGACTGACAATGGGATAATGATATGGTGCAACATATGAGATTTACTTCTCTTGAATATCCAGATCTGTTTCTAATCTGAAACTGAGTTACTGGATAAACACACAAGGTATTTTTCTTTAAATACATAGTCTATTTATAGTTAATATACAATAATAAAACTCATTTTCACTAATATAACCCTAGCTTCACTATATTTTGTTTCTTTATAGTAAAAGGAATGAAATATAGTGAAGCTAGGTTATAAGTATCACAAGAATAGAATGTAATGTAAAAATGTCCAGAATTAAATCCAGATCTTCCACAGTGATAAAACTGGAATTAAATTCAGATCCTCCAAGATGGTAAGGCATTGCTTTACTATGGAGTCATCCAGCTGACTAAATTTTTAATAAAACTGAAAAAAGTATTTTTAGTTAAAATGCTGTAAAAAAAAGCTAAATTCAGAATATCATTAAGGGCAATTATAAGATCAAATTATCAAAAGTTTACCAATGGTAAGTAGAAGAGCACCTGTACAGATATTGACACTTTTAACAACAAAATTTTATGAAAACTAAAATAGAATAAAATTTTAAAATGACAAAATGACTTATCAAGTATATTTTTCCTAAATGTAACAATTCATAACAAATCTTTAGTTAACATGTTTTAAGTTAACATCTAGGTTTAGTTAATATATTATTATTAAAGTATTATAGAGATGAAAAACCAGGACTGCTTTCTTCTAATTAGCATAGATCAAAACAAAAGCAC
>WUQG02266843.1:10017-20037 GCA_011317285.2 Androctonus mauritanicus | reverse complement strand
GTACTGAAGAGGGGCTTTGCTTATAGCCTGAAAACGTTTTACCGTAATAAAAAAGTTGCTTTGCTTACGGAGCTTAGTTTTTTCTTATCACAGATAATTTATTGTAAAAATACCACATGCTGCAGGGTAAAATAGACTTGGCTGCAATTCCTTTGGAAGTAAGTGGATGCTATAAAGCAATAAAAGTAATAAAATATAACAGCACCAGAGAATGAAAATAATTCAAGTAATACTATACTGTTACTATACTACCTGATCTTTATCTCCATAAATTTAAAAAATATATATACAGTATATATAAGCTCTGAAATAACAGCTTAAGCGGCTGCAGGATGTTTATGTTTAAGTTTTTGTGATTTTCTCTTAAATTTCAGTGAAACTGAAACAAAAAATGAATTTTTAAGATATATATTAATTTCTTTTAATAGAATTTTCCAATACTTTCCTATTATCCAAAATATTTTTTCAGTTTTCAATATTTTATAGCTTATTATATGGAAAATTCGATTTTTACTTAAAATTTCAAAAATTTCATTTATATCATCCCAAAATTAGAATTACTTTGATATATTACATTAAAAATCTGACAAGATGAAAGATAAAAAAAAATCCAAATTCTAGGAAGCAATTCAATTTTAAACAATGTTTTAATTTAAAAATATATTTCAACATCTGAAAAAATTTAAGAATCACCATCAATAGTGGATATTTTGATAATTAACATGTAAAAACTGAATTGCAATAGCTGAATTAATAAAATCAGGATTAAATTTTTTTTTAGTTTTTTTTATAGTTTTTTTTATTACACATTCTTTTGATATCTATACACATCATTGGCACACAGGTTATGGTCATAACATCTATACAGAACAACATACACAACACAAGCACAACAAAGACACTCAAGTGGTTAATATTATATATATATTAAAAGTAATAAATAATATATATTTATTTTTGTATATAGGAAGTTTTAACAGATCTTCATTATATGTTTACAAAAAATTTGCATCCAAAAACAACTTATATTATATCTGTGGCTGCAAGAAATAATGCAGGAGAAGGTCCTTCTGATAGTCGAAATATAACAACACCAGAGAATGAAAATAATTCAAGTAATACTATACTGCTTTATCTCCATAACTTTTAAAAAAATATATATATAAGCTCTGAAATAACAGCTTATGTTCACATTCATACATAATTTTTCTATTGGGAATATTTTTAATATATTAGAAAGCCCATCTTCAATTAGTTCAGTTAATATTATTGTAATATCAGAAAAAGTTGATATTTATTTCATCTTTTAAAGAAAACTTTTAATATATCAAAAATGTTCTCAATTTTAAGAAATATATGTTTAATATAACCTAATAACATTATATAAATGCTGTAATTAATTCAATAATTTTTTTAAATTTAAAATAATTTTAAAAATATTTTAGTTTTAAAATTGATTTCAGTGTAGCAGTTTTTTCTAAACAGATTTTATTTCCCAATTTCAAAAATTAACATAATTAATAATAGAGTATCTAATATGTTGTTATAATGAGCAATAAAAGCAATTTATTGTAATAATTTAAAATTTAAGAGATTAATTATGTTTTCTGATAAAAAAGACTTTTACTAATTTAGAATTTTTAAGTCTGATGTTTATAATAAGAATTATTAATAATATTTGATTTTAAATAACATTAAGAAAATAGAAATAAATTAAATATATAATGCAAAATTTGAAATTAATTTTTTAAGGAAAATAGAATATTTTTAATAAATTTATTTTAAAGTGAAAATAAAAAACTTCCATAAATATTAAATATAATCTTTAATAATTTAACTGAAGTAAAGATGGGACATAACTCTAGAAAATCAGTTGTCAATATACCATAGATATAATTTTGGATAATTTTTATAAGTTGATTAGATTAATTATTGATATCTAATATATCAATATTATTTTCACTTAATAAATGAAGAAGACTGGAATAAATTTTGCTAATATATGTATATATTATATGTATGTATGTATATATGTATGTAATATATATATTTTGAATAAAAATGAAATTTAGTATAGTAATTTATTTATATTTGTATAGGCACTTCCTAGATTATACACAGTTCAGTTTATTCAAATTTAAATCTTTACATAAAATATGTAAAGATTTCTGAAATTAAATTTTAAAAATCCAAAAATTCTATAGTTAAAGGAATATCTTGTTTTATAGCATTTTGCTAATATGGGACTTCTCAATTATATTTCATATCTTTATTTTTTATATCAAAAAGAAAAAAGTATTATTTTGTGATTATTTTTATCTGTAAATAATCACAAAATAATACTTAGAATAGGTATACAAACCATAAATTAGCATATAAACAGGATGGGCCCAGAGCCTTCCTAAAAACTGGAGATATGAGACCTGGAATTGAACCTGATTCTTTCAAGATGGTAAGCAAATACTTTACCATCCAGCCATTCAGTTGTGTTTTTTAGGCCCAGTATTATTGTGCATTTAATGAATAATAATGTAAATATATTTTTAAGTTTTATATGAAATATAAAAGCCTAAGAATATGATCTGGAACATAACCACTACAATAACAAGCTAAGCCTGTATATAAATAAATTATGATTAATGGTTTTATAAATATGTATTTAGTTTCATATAATTAATAATAATGCCTTTTAATTTTGTAGGATCTGAAATGACAGAGCCATATCTTTTATTTGCGACTCAACAATGCATAGTTAAACATAGTTTAAAAATTTTAGATGTTGAAGATATAATTTTTTGTTCAAATAATAATTCAGTTTTTATTACTGGTAAATAAATTTTTATATTATTTTATTTATACATTATATTTTATTATTTATTATTATTTAAAATATAGTCATTAAACGATATGTTCTGTGTTACATTGCAAAATTTTTGATTTTCAGAAAATGTGAACTAAAAAAAAAATAGAATCACCATTAAAAATAAAAAGAAGATATTTTTAAAGATAATTTTTCTAATTTTACAAATTGTTGGTATATAAAAACTCTTGATATTACTGGAAAAATTGTTCTCCTTGGAGAAAAATAGCAGATAAAATAGGAAAGAAGTCGTATCTTGAAAACATAAAAATGTTGTTTTTATTTTAAATTGCTTACCTGTTAGAATTACAAATTGCAATGTTTAGAAAAATTATTAGGAAATGCATTACTATACCTTTCCCATAATATTCATTAAAATGAATATTACAGAAAAGGAAATTATATATAATTCTTGTAATATTCATTAATAGAAAATTTGATATTCATCAAGAATATCAAATTTTCCATTGAATCTACATGGAAGATTTTATAATTAGAAAAGTTATTTTCAAAAATATTCTTTTTATAGTTATGTTGAATTTGTAGTTGTACTTTTGTAGCATAATGAATTTCTTTTAAATGTTAAAACTCATTAAAAGTGAGGCTTAGTGATATCTTTTAATGAATTCAAATTAAACTAGAATAAGAAAGAAGTTTTTTATAGATTAAAAAAAAAAAAAAGACAATATATATGTTATATACTTTCACTTCTTATCAGAACTATTAAATAATTAATCTTCAGCACTTGTTTAAGTGAAAAATTTATATTTTAATACTTGTTAAAGATCTTTCAGCTTAATAAAGCTGTCATCAGTATAATTTCTAACTAATTGAATACAACAAATTGAATTATTTCAAAATAATTTGATTTGTATTCAATCAGAAATAATTCAATTTTAAAATTTTTTGATTTTTTTTATTAAGCTGAAAGATTTTTAACAAGTATTAAAATATAAATTTTTCACTTAAACAAGTGCTGAAGACTGATTTTTATTTTTTTTTTTTTTAACTATTAAAGATTTCCTAGAATTTAAAGAAAATTTTTTAAAAAAATCATTGCTTGGATCAAATTGTTATACATATTGCAAAGGAAATTTTACTGCAACTAATTAGAATATAAAAAATCATGTAGTAATATTATCATCTTTACTGATTTATAACACTTTTTACCCAATAAATACTAAACTAAAAAATCATTTTCAAACATTATAAATTGGCTATAGTTGTAATAAGGACAGCTGTAAAGATTAAGAATGAATATCAGTGAGTTGGATCCAAACTTCTCTTTAAATAGTCTGGATGTACAGGATCTAGAATTGATCTCAGTTTTTTCATCTGGAAGGCAAATATTCTTCCATGCAGTCATTTAGTCTAACGGTCCTCAAGTTTGTGTGCACATCTGTAGGATGTTTTAGAAAATCTCCATTTTTTTTTATTTTATTTTTAATTGCAAAATTTGTTAGAATTTGTTTCTATCTATAAATATAATTAGAAATTTAATAATCTGTTTATACATATCACAAAGTGATATAAAATTATCAATCATAATGCAATAAACTGTTTTTAAAAATTATTAGTTGTATTTTTTTCCCATTCAGAAATGAGAGTGGTCCTGATTGGATTTTCATTTCAGAGATATTTTTATCTGAATTGTTTTTCATGCATTGAAAAATATTACAACTACATCAGACACAACAGTGCTTTAAGAAAATTCTAATGTTTTTTCAAATTTTTTGAAAATTTTATTATATTTATGACTTAATTTTTTAAGCACTTCAGAGCAAGATTCTGAGTGTGATACTGCCAGGTTTTAAGTATGAATTTAGTTCATAATGATAAAATAATAATAGAACAAAAGAATTATATAATCATTAATCATTAATGCTACAGTTTCAATTCATATACAGGCATTATAATTTCTAATCTGTGAATTTTATCAAATTTTAAATTGGATAAGGTAATTCTTATAAATGAATAAATGGCTTCAGATGATTACTGCTAAGAAACCTTGTATTAAAAATGAAAATATCCAAGTACCACAAACAAGAAGCAAGAAAAGAGCAAAGCTAATTTCTCTCACAGTACTCATTCATCAGCAATTGTACTAGGTAATAATAATAATTTAATAGTAAATAAAAATTGTCTAAGAAAAATTATACATACCAAAAAGAATATTTAAAATTTGGATTTACATTCTCTTTTGTTAGCAATGAAATATTTCTTTTTTTATTTATTGTGTTTTAAAATATTTACCGATATTAGTAAGAATATGTTCTTTTTAATGAGCATTTAAAAACTAAACATTCACAACATAAACATAAACCAATAGAATTTTTCTAACATTGTTTAAAGTCAGTATACAAACCAATATTTTACAAAATTTAATGATAAATGTTTGCAAGTTTTTCTTAAAATTTCTTATTTAATAGCTAAAAACAAAAAAAAGTACATATCATTGAGGAAATCCTTATTCTTCCAACTGCAGTAAAAATGGTATAAATAATACATGAAAACAAATAAACTGAAATCTTTCCTTGCCAATAAATTGAAATCTATTCCCTTATCATCAAATACTGTGGAAAGATATATTGAAACAATTGCTAAAGATTTGAAGAAACAATAATCAACAAACAACAAATTATATCTTGTGGGAAATTTTCTATATTATGTATGAAAATACCTATATCACTAATTTGTATCAGCTTTTTTGAATTGTTTTGTGCCTTTAATATATATTTTAAAAGCACAGACTTTAAAGATTAAACACAGCACTATTAGCAGTTAAGTTAATTTATTTTTTAGATGCAAATGTTTTTGTCACTAGGCCATTATCAGGCTACAAAATTATAAATCACATAGATAATATCAAATAATGTGATATGATCACCTTATATGAGCACTATCACAATATTTTTATCATGTTATAGGGATCTTGTATATGAATCTATCTGGACTCTACAGTAATAAATATTTTAATAAAGATTATCATTATAAAAAATTCTTTAGCCTTTATTATAGCACCAGTAATATTTAAAAACATAATAAATGAAGATTTTTATAATTTTAGGTATGGCATTTCATATGAGGAAAGAAAAAATGTTTATTTCTGATTCTACTGGTTCAGTTTATTGGATTTCTATGGATGAAAAACTTCGAAAAGATCCACCAATTATTGAACCAGGCTCTTCAGTTTCAACTTTGTTATCTGTAGATTGGTTAAATAATCATTTATATATGGTGATAGATAAGCAGGTATAAAACATTTATCATTTTAAAAATATAGTTCTAAGCAAACTAAGCTCCAATGATAAAACATGTTTAATAAAAATTACAGTTTTGATTAAGTCATAATTAAATTTCATTAAGACAAAAGTAAGAAGAACAATTGATAATTTAAAAGAAAAAATTAATTACTGATATGTATAGAAAAGATGTTATATATCAATGTAGTTATATAACATATCATATAACTATACTGATATGTTATAGAAAGAAAGAAAGAAATGAAAGAATGAAAGAAAGAAAGAATGATATCATATAACTATACTGATATGTTATAGAAAGAAAGAAAGAAAGAATGAAAAAATCTTATATATCAAAATACATGCTAGAATTTTTATTTCAAGATGGAAAAATAATATAATTCCATCATTAATTCTTTTTCCAATAATGATTTGGATTAGAATTAGGATTAAGATTTTATTACATATATTTTTCTATCAAAATTTAAATAAATGTTTTTCTGAAGTAAATTTAAAATTAAGCATTGTATAAAATTGAAATTACTTAATCTTTTTCTTGTTTGGTATGGTTTATAAATCTTTTGTTATGGTTCAGGGAAACAAATATATTTTTTAATATGCTTTTATGAATGGATATTACTTTATTATTTTTACATCATTAATATTTGTAAAAAATTTTGTAAAAATAGCATCATAAATAGGAATAATATTTATCAAGATCCATTGTAATAATAAATGCATAATAATTAGAGTATATATTAATAAAAGCTGTATTTAACTTCAGTTATATTCAACATTAAATTTAAAAGCAAATTTAGAAACAATTTTCTGATATGTTTAGTCATTTATCAAATCAAAAATACCAGTGGATTTTAAATCCATTTGACAATAGTATAAAAATTAAACATTTTCCAATCATTGTGTAAGAACAGTTGATTAACATCAATGAAGATAGAAATTTTCATGTTGTTATATATTTTCTTTATATATTCTTTCATATAGTTATGAAAGAATATTTTCATATAGTTATGAAAATATGAAATTTATATTAAAAAATAAAATGTATCCTTTTTCTTGATCAAATAATTGATTTCATTTCTATAAATTATTATAATGTTAAAAATTCAAATTTAAAATGCTTAAAAATTTTATTAATAAAATAATTATATGTTTTTTAGATTAATAGATGTGAATTAAATGGAAATAATTGCAGGACAGTTGTTGAGAATCTCTACACACAGCCAAGTGATTTACGTGCAGATCCTTTTCATGGGTAGGTACTATTATTATATAATATGAATTAGAAAAAGTTTCAATTGAAAAAAAATATGATTAATATATTTAATTGAATTTAATATATCTGTCTTTCATAAATTGAAATAATTTTCTTTATAGATACCTTTATTGGTTAATACCAGGAAATTTAACAGGTGGATTATATAGAGTAGATTTAGAAAAGATATCGTTTAAACCTGCATATGAAACAGATATCCAGTTAATTATAAAAGATGAAAATTTACAAACATTTGCTATTGATTATAAGAACTTTAGAATTTTAGTTCCAAATGCTACACTTAATACAATTATATCAACTTCACTTGATGGTACTGATAATGTTGACATTCGATATAATTCACAAAGTCGGCATTTTTCAAATGCAAAAAGTTTAACCTATCATAATAATTTATTTTATTGGACAACTGGTACTAACCTCTATGGAGAAGAATATTATGATATAAGAGATAAATATTACAGCAATAGATTTATAATTGAAAATAAATTTTTTACAAATGTGAAAGTACTTCATATTGATTCTCAACCATATCCAGGTATGAATAATATCATCATTAAATTATATAAAACTTGCCACAAATCATTAATGTTTCATTTACTTACTTAGTTCCTTTGAATGCAGTAGAAAATGTTCAAGCTCTTTTCCAAGATGAAACAGCTAAAGTATTTTGGTCAAAACCAAAACTTTTAGGAGGCCTTGGTTAGTTTAAAATTTGATTATTTATTCTAAAAATATTTACAACATTGCATATTTCACTTTTAAAATATTCATATTTTATATTTAATAAAATATAAAATGCTATCTTTTAATTTTCAGGAAAGGGTGCTTGGCAAAAATGGTTTTATGAAGTTCATCTTTATGATCATACAAAAAATCTCACTATTCTTGGAAATAAAATTATTATTAATATGTATAAAATTTTTACATTAAGACCAAATACAACTTATTCAATAAAAGTAAGAGCATGTAGTCTCGGTGGAAAAGGAAGTTGGTCATCTGAATTTGTTGGAAAGACATTAATGCAAAGTAAATTTTTCAAATTACAATTTAATATTTTTTATAAATAAAATTATATATAGTATTTTATTGTTTAATAATTATATTCTTTTTGATAAATATATAAAAATATTTTTTAAGTTTTTTTATTTATTTTAATATTCATATATAATGTATTTATTTCTTAGAAAGTAATATTGTTAATAATAATACAGTTTATATGTAAAATATAATAATAATAATTATAAAATATAATTTTTATTTATTATTGAATTTGATTTGGATTTTTATTTAAAAAAAAAAAAATAAAAAATGTAACTTAGAAAAACATATATATATATATAATGCTGATATTTTATGAAATAGAACTCTAGATATGATGAAATTATAATGAAATTTATTTAAAGATTGAAGAATGAATTAGGGATAAATTTCATTTATTATAGTCAACTATAACTGTATAGGATATAAATATTGAAAGAATTAATATATTTTAATGTAATTGAAAAATTTTGTGTGAGATCTTAAAACAGAATTATTAAAAATGCTGGCAAAATATATAAAACAATTATGTTTAATATATATCAAAAGATAAAAAAGTAACTATTTTGATAAAATGTGAAAAAGAATTACTACAAAAAAGATTTTTGGAGAATAAGTAAGAATCCTTATCTATTAAGTTTCATAAATATAAAAAAATTAAATAAATACAGTAATTCTATTACTTTTTATAATTTTTTTTATCTTCATAAAACTGTTTACTTTTTGATTCCCTGGCATTTAGTACATAATAAATATAAAATGTTTTTGAAATATAAATTATTATATTTCATATATATAACAACAATAATTCAAAAGGGTGCCATTTGTTAATTATACATGCAGTCTCTGACTTTGTAAGTAAATTGTTCCACAAAACTTATATAAATCAGTTCTATATATATTGGAGCATACATTATATAGTACTAGTAGATTACAATGACTTCACATTAAAAATAGTTATGTTAAAAAATAAGCACATATGTTGCATAGTAAGGCAGTCATTTATCTAATCTTGGAAGATCCAGATTCAATTCTGAATCCCACACCTCTAATTTTTTCAAGAAGATTGGATTCAGACTGATTCATTAACTAAAATTAACCTGACATAAATATGACTCTATATTTGTCAAATTTGTTCCCTGTAAAATCTCAGTGATTTAAAATAATATCAAATAATCACTTTTTCAGCTGAGGTTACTTTATTTCAGAGTAACAAACATTTTTGGTGCTCAGCTTATCATCAGGTTAAATACAGAAATAGAACAAATTTAAAGTTTAAAAGAATAGAATAAAACAAAAATAAATAAAATAATGTGGGTTACTATGTCTACAAGCTCAAAAATTAGTAACAATATTAATATTAAAAAATTGTAGATTATTTGAGTATCTAGGAAATAAACATTTATAAAGTAAAGTTACAGATAAACACAAAATAATAATAATAGTGTATATAAAAAATATCTTTAGATTTAAGATGAGACCAGATAAGATTAGGTTGTTCTTCATACATTTTATGTCAAAAGCAAACTGGAGAGAGAGATAAGATTATTATTCTTATAGTAGAGAGGAATGTCTTCCTCATCTGT
>WUQG02266843.1:0-10007 GCA_011317285.2 Androctonus mauritanicus | reverse complement strand
TGTTTCAACTGAATAGATCCATGCCTGAGGTAGTTCTAGAACCAATCTATCATTCAATAATCTATTTGTTTTTCATCTCTGTATGATTTCTAAAGTCTATGTGGTTAAGGCTTGCCTTGGTGTATTAATGGTTTTATGATTTTCACATCATCCCTTCCTATCCTGAGGTCATTATTATAAGATTCTATCAATAATGCAGTAGTAATGAGTGATTCTTTGGGAGAGGGATCTATATACAATACTGCGTGCTGGGTTTTCATATTCTCCACAGGAATCTTGCATACTATTTGTTTTTCAAAATCTTCTAAAGAATCTTTTTCATTTCTTAGAAGGTTAAAGATAGTAAGCCTTCTCCATATTGCTAATTTCTTCTTTTGCTTGTTTTACTATCTTATTTACTATATTAAAAATTTCAGATTGTATAATATAGATAGGTATCCTTCTTGTTGGGCTATTATTTTAAATTATACAAGTAGAAGCAGCAAATATAATAATATGTCTCAGTGATTACCAGAAGAATAATTGTGTGCTTTTTTGAAACATAATTATCCCTTAATTATGTATAAACAGACATAAAATTCATTTTATATTTTTACATTATAAATTATCTGTATTTGAATTGAAATAACAAAAGGTTGAAAACAAAAACATTTTTGAATCATCATTAAAATATGGTGATTCCAAAAAAAATCGAAATATCATGTAACATTATTATTATTATTATTATTATTTACAAAAAATTGATACATAGAAGATATATACAATTTCTGAAATGAGATGCAAATAACTTTGATTGACTAAGTACTTAATAAAATAATTTTCTTATTCTTTAAAAAGTTTTTTATACAATGATGGTGCTTTAACAATATAAATGAAATTTGGATAGTCCTGAATAATAAAGATATAATATTTGGGCTTTAAGAGATGCTTGACAGGCAAATAGTCACTTCTTGCCCATGAAGAAAGCATAGCAATATGATTGTTTGCCATATATTATGTGCAGTGTAGTTGTTTGTTAGATTTTTAATTTATTCTGTTTGAGATAAAATATTACTCATTTTATTCATATTATTTGTAAAAATTAAATATTATATTTCAGACAAATCACCTGGATTTCCATATATTATTTGGAGTTCAAAGGAAGGAATTGTAAAATCTAATATCATTGGGGAAGATATAGAACCATTAATTTACAGTATAAAAATGGATGAAATGAGTGTAATGGGTTAGTTTATTAAAACTTTATTTTATATTATTAAAAATTTTAATGAAACAAAAAAAATTGAAAGTAATATTATATTACTTAGAAACAAACTATTTTTATTTAAATAATTTAAATATAATTTTGTTATTATACATAAACATTTTCAATACAATGTTAAGTATATATATATTCAAAATTTATGACTTGAAAATATTTGATAGATTATATGAAATTTTACAATTGTATTTCTTTCTTACAAAATAACAAATTCTCAAATAAAATTTAACAACTTGAAATTTTTTTAAAACTTATGGCAACTTTAGCTTTTATATAATCCTAAAATAAATTCATCAAATTTATTTCTTTCCAAATTAAAAGAATCTTTCCATGATAATTTTTCAGAAAATCAAGGAAATTTCTAATAATGATTGCATTAATGATAGATTTTTAATAGATATGCAAACATTAATAAACTTTTGGGAAAAAGTTGAAGAAGCAGAATCTTGATTACATAGAAGAATTGTAATATTAATTTAGAATATATATGTTTGATTTTGAAAGAAGAATACAAGCTGTCTTTATTTTATAGAGATTAAAAACTGTTCTTAAGGTGAAAGTTTAATAAAGCAGGAATCCAATCCCTATTAATTTTAATGTAAAAATTTCTAATTTCAATTTTATCTCAAAAAATCACTATTTTACATGTACATGTTAAAATATTCCAAAAACATAAAAATAAGAAGAAATGCATATTATAATACATTAATATATGACAATTATCAGCAGTTTAATAATACACTATCTCAGTTGATTTTGATTGTTCTGGCACTACTTTTTAAATAATTTTCAAGCTTAATTGTATGTTTGAATAATAAATCATTTTGGCTTTATTTTTTCATATAATAATTAATAACAAATTAGGTTTAATAGTTAAAATTTAAAATAATTTATATTTCCAAAGAAATTATTTTCGATTTGTTTCTGTTTCAAACTAGTATAAGAATATTTTAAATTTTATATAATATAAAAATGAAGACTGAGTATCTATAAGACAACTTAATATTTTAAAGTTTATAGTAAATATTAAAATTGTTTGTTAATATTTATTAACTTATTTCATATATTTATAAATTAGAATAAACTGAAATACAAAAAATTTAAAATGTATAATAAAATATTAAAGTTATTTATATATAATTCTTATTCACATTTATTTAAAACTACATAATATTTGAAATAACTAGTTTTTTTGACTTATATAAACTAGTTAGAAATATAAAGAGGCTAGATTATATTTGATTTTATATTTAACTAAAAATGAAGTTTATAAAATAATTTAAAACTATATTAAAATAGTTTAGCATATATTTTCGTAATAATAATAATATAAATATATTTTCAGATATAAATTGGTACAAAAATGATATATTTTTGAATACAAATTCCAGTTTAGTTTACAAATTTAATAAATCAAAACCCTTTTCTTTGATAAAACTGCAAAATATATGTAATGCTGCAAGCATAGCTATTGATTGGTTAGCACCAAAGTTATATTGGTCAAGTCCAATCCAACAAATGGTTAGTATCATTTTATATAAAATTTTTGTTATATTTTACAGAAAAAGTTTGAATATTTAAAGAAATTTTATAAATAATCAAACTTTATATAATGTGCTCCTTATTATATAATGCCATAGTCTATACCATGGGTGGGCAAATTTTTCTGACTGCAGGCTACTCAGACTTCTATAAAATCTCTAGCAGATTGCATGTAAAAAATGTTTTTACTTTCTGATACATGAGTACTCATAGTAGAGGAAAATATTGCAATTATACCAGAAACCAGCATTTTATTTTCAACATATTTTTATGGCCGTTCTCTACCACCGCTACTGCTTCAAAATTTGTTGCCCTCAATAGGTTACATATTCAAAAATATTGGAAAAATCGAGTGGAGCACGTGCCAGATTTTTCTAAAGAAGACACTTCAGTATATAAAATCTAAATTTAATTAATTAATTATGTTGCTTGTTTATATAATTTAACACTTTTGTGGTAAAATTTTTAAAAACTCTTATACTTGTACATGAATTGTGGGCCACACATATCGTTGTGGCAGATCTCAGTTTGCTCACCCTTGGTAAAATATCAAATATACCATGGCTCTCTCCTGTTCCTTATTCCTTTGAAAGAGATTCTGAGAAAAATAGAATACGTAATTGATAGCCTCCGACCTTGTTAATGTCTCATTGCTGTCTTTTAACAGTAAGCAAATTAACAAAATTTCTAGAACTATTACTACAACTTATGATAAAATAATAATTTAAATATTAATAATAAAAATTTGAAATAATAATATAAATTCCAAAATATCTTTGAAAAAATGAAAATTTTTTCATATCATAATTCATCATTTTTGGACAAAATTTATTAATTTTGTTTATTAATTTTCTTTTGTTCTGTATTATGTATATAATTAAAAACATAAAAATATGCCATTTTCAAATCATATTTTTGTAGTAATTTAATGTATGTCTTGTTTTATGTGAAAATATAGAAAGTTTTGGAATTTATGCTTATACATACCTAAAATATAAACCTTGTTTCATCAGTCTATTTCCAGTAACCTACTGAGTTTATATTATTGTAATTGAAATCCAAATAGTTCTCAATTTAAATGGGATTTGAACCAAATCCTGAGGACAAAAGTCAGAAATTCCCAAAATATATTGACTCCTCACTGTCAGTCTTTATTAGGATGCTGTACATTATCATAATAATGTTAATGAACATAAAATTAAAAGAACCAGACACTAAAAGGATAATTTTGGTACATTAGACTATTGCTTGTGGAATGATAAGCACATGAATTGCAACGACCGATCTCAAATTCAGCATAAGTATACGTATTTATAAATCGATGGCATCATAAGCCAAGAACTATCTATATAAGATTAATTAATTCATGTAATTTATAAAATATGCAAGAAAATTTTAGCAATAATAGCTGTAATATCTTTATTTATTTATTTATCTCTTAAATAAAAATAATAATAATCTGTTAAAATATTTGTTTAGATATCTCGTGCAAATTTAGATGGAACCCAACCAGAATCTCTTCCAATAAGTACTCTTGCTGAGAAACTTGTTATTGATTCTCCACATGGACATCTTTATTGGTCAACATCACATTCAGTTGAAGGATCTAATCTAAATGGTGAAAATAAATATATTTATATGCAAACTGGTGTGTTTTCTGGAAAAAGAGGTATGTTATAAATATTTTATGTAAATTTAATTAAAATATAATAATTTTAATATCTGAATAATTTTCTGAAAATTGGAATATATAGCATCCCTCAATTTTTTTGGTTTCTTACAACATGATTTTGTTATCATATAGTTTGATGCCAAAATTTCCAAACGCATGTTATGTTTTGCTGTTGTATGATTTTGCAATAGTCAGAAAATAAGTTTTTGTTTTAAATAAAATGTTTTTTATTGACACAAATATCAAAGAAAATAAGATATCTTCTAAAGTCTGTATATTTCATAGTTTGTTTCTCAAGTTATTTGAATGAAATAAATTCCTAATTCAAGGAACACCCTTTATTAGTCAAGTTACATTAGATACTTAATCAGTAATTTTTGATGATTCATACAATATAATATTTTAATCAAGAACTTTTTAAAATTTGTAATTGAGTGTAACTTATCATTATGTGCATGATTAACTGCAGCTGATTGATTATAATCTATATTTTATACTTAAAACATATAAAATATAGATTAAAATTTATGGTACAGAAGCCCTGGATATATATTCTAATATGAAGCAGAATTTAAAATTTTATAAAAGTTTATCATTAGCTTTAGCTCCTTATGATGCATTTTACAGAATAATAATTTAAAATACTATTATTTTTTCTGAAAAATGCCAGATAACACTGCAAATTTATCATATCTAAACTATTACAAAGAAGCAATTCATTTAAATTAAAAATTTACTTGTATTATCAAAATAAATTCTATGGACTAGTTTTTAAACTTTTAATGTTTAAAAACTAGTCTATAAAAATGTTTGAAAAAATGTTAAAATGTCCAAACATGATGTTTAAAAGATTTTTTTTATTAAAGTTCATTAATACAAGCAACAAACTAAATATTAAACTGTTTAAATATTATATTTAACTTTTTTAAGTTAAAATAAACAGGAAATTGCTTTTAATTTAATATTTATATAAATTGTCAGTTCTGAATATCATTCTTTTTATAATCATTTATTACTTTTAATTTTTACTTTTTCAATAATAAATTTATTATATATAATTTTTTGTTGATAAATTATGACTTAATTTTTAAATATTAATATAATTATTATTCTGTCTTATTTAATTCCTAATGTCTAAGATGTTTTGAAATATGTAAATAGTTAGGTTCAATCTCAGAAATCATGTATATTTTTTTTTTAATCATGTGCCTCTCTAGTTACAAATATAATTCATGTGTGTATGTTGTTCATAACTTAGGTTGTTTGTAACTCAGATCCTGTTGTTATTTGATCCAAAACTCTGAAATAACTTTATATACTGTGTTTTGTAATATATTTTAGAATTGTACCAATTAGAAGTTTCTTACTTCGTAGATTTGAATAAAAAGTTTAGATTATACTCATAAAGTGAGTTTTTTTTTACAGTCTTGAAATACTGCCATAATTGGATAACTAATTGTGTAATTTTACATAATATTAGTTAGTAAAGCATTCTGCTATCATATTGTTTAAAATTATTGAAAAACTTTTGAAATTTTATGAAATTTGAAAATGAAATTCATCTTTGTAACTAGAATGTCATAATTATAAGAGTGCATGTAATATAGTAATGAATAAAAAAAATGAATTTAAAATTATTCTTGACACAATTTACCAGATATATATACTTTTATTAATAGAATTCAAAAACAGAATAAATAATAAAAGTTTGAATTATAATTTAAACTTACATATTGTAATTTGGCATAATATATTTTGAATTTTTAAATGTTTCTAAAAGTATATATTTTTAAATTATTTTATTGCAAAAATTATATTTTCCTTTTATTATTTTTTTAAAAATATTTTAAACATATGAAAAAAGGAAGAGATAAATATATCAATAAAGTGATGATGTAATGCACTTCCTAATTCAAAATTGAAAAATAGACAACAAACCAAGCAACCAAATCTGAAAAAAAAAAAATATTTTTGATTATAATAAAAATAAATTTGATTAAAAATAAATAGTGAATAATTATATAAATAACTAATATTTACAGAGAAAAGTGAACTATGGCTAAATATATACTGGTAAAATATTATATAGTGTCTTATGATAT
The DNA here is from genome assembly GCA_011317285.2 of Androctonus mauritanicus. Classification (NCBI taxonomy): domain Eukaryota; kingdom Metazoa; phylum Arthropoda; class Arachnida; order Scorpiones; family Buthidae; genus Androctonus; species Androctonus mauritanicus. The sequence continues at coordinate 3,430 of WUQG02266843.1, read as the reverse complement.
TATATGCATGGTTAATGTTTTATAGGAAATGTTATCAATCATTGCAGTTTTGCAGAATAAAGCTAGATAATTACAGATTAAGAAAACTATAAAGATTTTGATAAAGATCTTTGGTCTATTTGTTTTATTTTAAAATTATTAAAAAAATAAATATGTGAATTTGTATATGTAGAATTTTTATTATATTTTATTTTATTTTTAGTAATGGGCTTAACTCTGAATTATGATCAACAAAAAATATATTGGACCATTAGAAATTATGAAGGTTCTTGGCTCTATTGTGCTTCAACTTTGAATACTGCTTTTGGAAAAAATAATAATGATATTGTAGAATTAGTAGCTCAGTTATCACAAAATATTATGTAAGTAACTTCTGAACATTGATAATTCATATACTGTCTCAGCTGAATATTGATAGCTTTTATTTGCATATTGTTCAAGTTAAAAGCTTCAAAATATTATGAATGAAAAATATTAAAAAATGACTGATATGCTTTGAAAAATATAATGATTAATTTGACATCTGACAATGCAATTAACTGGAAACCATTTCAAATTGGATAAACAATACCAATTTTAGTTTAGGTAAGAAGTTTAAAAATATTAAAACCATGACTACAAAATACAAAGAAATGACTATAATACATGTAAAATGCTTTATAAATCTTATATTTATTAATATTTTATGGTATTGTTGTATAGTCAGAATAATTTTTTTCACATATCATAAATATCATAAGATGAATGCAGTTATATAAATTTCACTTAAGGATGTTATTTCAATACTTATTTTTATAATGTAAACTTATGCAATAACTGTGGATTTATGCTTTGAAAAATATTAATATATTATTGTATTTTACAAGTATTACTGCCATTTTTTAGTATTTTTCATTTGTTTTATAATTTTGAATTAGCAGTCAAATATAATATTCAACTAATACAATTTAATTGTTACAGTTTAAAGAGTATATTAAAGATTTTTAGTTTTTATAATCATTAATATACAAGTAGTTCCTGCCTTTATAAGCTAACTCATTACTGGAGTGAACTTGTTAAGTAATAATTCATAAATCAATAATCAAATTCCCATAGACATAATATTAAAACTAGAAGTTCCATTCTCAGCAATGCAATTAGATCACAATAAAATTAAGTAAATGTCAACAGAATCAATAGTATATGTGCAATACTATGTAATATATGATAATCTAAATAAATGAAAATATAGTCTTTAAAATCAAGCATATTATATTAATAAATTATTTATGTCACATTAATGCTAAAGAATTTTTATTCTTCATTATTATTGACAGATAAGTAGATGTATAGGCCTACTACAGTATATTGTAGTATAATTCAGATACAATTGAAACACAACCCAGGAATAAAAGTTATTTACATAAAATATTGATAAAACCATGCTGTTTCTGCTTCTCAGTTGCAATTTTGAAGCAGATAATGGAGTTTCTGCTACAAAATCAATTGTATTGTATAGCTATATATGTGGATTTAAATGCATTTTTATGAATGTTTAGAATTTATTTATTGCAATTAATGTTAATGTTTTCAATTTTTTTTGATATTTCATATTTGAAAATACTCATAAATTTGGGAACTTGTAAATGGAGAACTACCTGTAATTGTTATTATTTGAGTTGTAAGTGTTAGTGTTTTAAATTTGATGCTAGTATAAGAATCTAATTTTATACTTGGTCCTCCCATACATATTTGTTTAAAATTAAAAACTGAAATAAAAAATCAGACTAAATATTCATTTGTTTATTTTCTCAAATGTAAATTTAAAATAAAATAATAAAATACAGGCCACAAAAATAAATATATTTAACTTTTGCCTTTCTTTACATTTTTTGTACAAAATTTTTCAAATAAAAATTTATATCACATTTGAAATTAATTATTCATTAATTAATTTATTTCTAATATGAATTTGATATTAGAACAGTGTATCAAAATTCAGATATAATTGAGACTAGTTTAAAAAAATATATCAAATATATTTTTTAAAACTGAATTTTTATGTTTTCTATTACAAACTTGTTTTTCATTATCAGTTTAATCAAGATTTTTTAAAATGAATAACATTTTAAGCTTCTGGATACAAGAATAAATTTTAGGGATCAAAGCTCATTGAAATAAAACTTTAGAAAATCTTAGATTAATGATTTATTAAATATAGATTATGCTGATTCTATATTTAATTAATCATTAAACATAAGTTTGTTATAGACAAAATGTTATTGTCCATAGGACTGTACCAAATTTCACATGATTTTTTAAAATAGCATTTCCATTCCTTCTTCAGAGTCTTACAACTTTTCTTTTCTTATTGGACTATCTAGCATAAAATTTCAATATAAATATAGAATCATATAATCATCTGCAGGTGCAGAAAAAAGAAGCTTTATATAAATAAATGACTTGGAAAAAAAAAAAAAATGTTTTATCTTGAAAATATAATTCTGCATTTTGAACTAAGCAACCCTTGTTTGATTCTTTTTGTTTAACATTCCCATTTTTGAAGAATGAAATTTAATTTGACTCATAATTATGTCACTATACATAAAACTTAAATCCCAAAATATCATAAAAATTAAACTCTTATTTATATTACAATTTTTGAAAAAATTTTTACTGAAAAGAATGTTATAAGAAGTAAAGGTAATTTGAAAAATTATTTTTAGGAATTGAAGATAGAATCAGCAAATAAGATTTTCTTATCCTAGCGATTGAAAATTACTGTATTTAAGTTATATATTCAAGGACTAACTAATCATTTAAGAATTATAGAAGCATTATATGTATATTGTAAATTAATTTGAATCAATGACTTTCATGTTGAATAAATTTTTCATATTTTATTTTCTCCTAATGAATTTATTGTTACAAAAATATTTATAACTGTATTAAATTTTTAAATTTAAATATTTTTGTTTTATTAATTTTTTCTTTAGCCAAGGTCCCTTATGGTATTTCAGTGATCGTCTCTTTTGGATTCATGAAGAAAAAGAAGCATTAATTACTGACATATATGGGAGAAATGTTGCGAGTTTTAAACATATAGGATTAAAGGATATAAAATATCTTACTGTTATTGATCCAGCACTTCAGCCATGTCCAAGTAAGAAAATTTTGTAAATTTAAACAAATTAAATTATTTTTGGATTTACTCATCATCTTATCATATCTAGATTACATTAGATCAGTAGTCTCCAAACTTTTTTAACTGCATACCTTATGACAAAAATAATCATAAATTGTATCCCCTAATTATATCTAATATATATAAAAAAAGTTTAAAATTTAGCTATTTTTTTATTTTTTACCTTTTCTTTTTTATGAAATTTTAAAGCAAAAAGCTCAAAAAATGACAATAAAATTATTTATAAATGCGATAATCGTGATAATT
>WUQG02266732.1:0-20040 GCA_011317285.2 Androctonus mauritanicus | reverse complement strand
ACGGATGTTCATCCTTGGATGGATAAGGATAAAGCGGGTAGGTATGATATTGACCCCATTGCTTCTTTGCGTGCAACAGATCGAGGAATATGGATGGCCTTTATTCCGCTCGCTTTCATGGGCTTTAATGGCCTGGAAAAATGGAAGTCTTTATCTGAAGGGAATATCACGTTTTGCAACGGACTGACACACCAAAACGATTTTAAAATACTGCTATTCACAGAATAATAACCGAAAAATCTATTGTCTTAGTAATTATAAGAAATATAAAATACCGTATAAATTATAAGTTAAAATCGCATATTCTCACAAGTCGTGATGGCAATTCAGTTGCTGTACTTGCAATTCAGTATTTCCTACCATATTATGTAAAAAAAAAAATTAATAATCTACTTAAATTATACAATAAATGTATAAAGTAGTTGCTGTTAAAGCTGAAACTTCTCTAATAACCTAAATGAATCTGATGTAACCATTTGAATAACAAATGCCATTCTATCGATTTTCACGTACAAAAGTTCGAATTTAGACGTATTATCACAAATTTTTACATTTATATATACACAATATATATAAAATCTTAATTTTTTACTGGTTTATTAGCAATTTTTACTGAAAAAATGACGCAATTTGAATCGATCTCTCACCTCTCTCGCATTCCAAGTTTGTCTATCAAGTTTAAAACTCAAATTTACATGATTTAAAATAGCAATTTTTGTATTCCTTACTGTTATTAAAAGTATTTTTCGTGCAAATAATGGCATGTAGTTACGCAAATTATAACGTGATTTTTTTAATTATATAAATTAGGTAAATTACGATTAATTTTAATTTACTAAAATCGAGGAGAAAAAATTGCAGGAAATTAACGCGAGTCTATAATTTTTCATTTTTTTTTTTTTTTTTTACCCTGTTGGAATGTCATAATTTAGTTGATAACAGTGTCGAGTTATAAGACGAAGGTCGGCAGTCGACGAATTAAAATATTCCCGTCCTCAAGCTAAAATAGATTGTGACATCTGATGTTTAGATTGGTTACAGACACTCGAAATAACGTAATAAAAATTAAATAATGGCGAATGATGCAAGAGAAAATTCATTTTAGTGCTTTTACATGATAATGAGTTTCGAGTCAATGAAAAAGTTATCGAATTATACGACAAATAAGGCAGTTCTCAGGTTAGTAGTGACGTAAGGCGAGAGTAGGAGTATAAAGTTACTGAATGAAAGAAAGAATTACGTCTTTGGTTATCGAAAAATCTCGATATTAAACAGTCGACATATATTAACAAACTGGTGTAGTGCGTGGACGTAAATCTACATAAAGTGCTCATTAGTTGCACTAACGATCGCTTCAGCGATAATCAATTTTATCGAAGTATCTCGCATCTAGATGGCGCCACTAGAAGAGTCGTACGTGTGGATTGTGACCTCGTGCCAAGTGCGGCGTGACTGGTATGTCTCTGCCCTTGTCCCGTATCCTAGCAACGGCATACCGCTGAATGAATCACGTGCTGTGACGCTATGGAGTGAATGACAGATGCATGGATCGGGCGTCGTTGGGTCACACTTTTTTCCCACCATTCACCGACTGTTGCTGGCCATTAATCTTAACTGAACCAGTTTGAAGTAGAAGAGAAGAAGGGAAGGAGAAGAAGGAAAAAAATAATAATAATAACAAAAATAAATACACACTATATACGTTTTGAAATGTTGTGACAATGTTGGGGATTATTATCATTTCATATCGACGCGGCTAATTTTCGTCCCGGAAAAATGGAGTTTATTTTTTTAAAAAATAAATAAGATCTTCTTCGTTTTGTTTACAAAATCGAATTAGCCTACTTAGAACGCTTTTTTTGCGGGTCTTTATTCTTTCAATAAAAATTTCGGCTCTGTTATAAACCGAAACAAAACCAGGAGTAGACAAAAGACGAAATTTCTTACATATCAGAACTTAATTTTTGTTATTTCTTTGTGCGGTTTTCTGTTTTTTAAATACGAAATTCATCAGTCGTCCTTCGAGAGAAGCAAAAAATAAAAAAATAGTCGAGGGCGTTTTGATTAATTGTAGTTTTTAAGTCGACTTCTGCCAAAATTTCACAATTAGAAAAGGGAATTTAGTGTCGACTTCCTCTTTGGAAAACCAGTCATCGTTCATCCCCATTCAAGATAATGGATTTGTCCGGAGGAAGTGTTAGGTGTGTACATAGCTTTCAAAACCTTCTACAGTAGAACCTCCATTATCCGAACATCTCGGGAGACGACGAGTGGTCCGAATAATTGAAAAATCCTCATCGAATAAAAAGAATTAATGAATTATTCTCTTCGCTAATACTTTATCTTCATTAAACGTCATTCGATTTAAAAAATTACAATGCGAAACATTTAATAAATGGCGTCAATTTTCGCGTATTTGTATGATTTAATGAGGTTATTTGTGGACTTTTCTACAGACATCTAGCGAAGAACATCAGTGCGAATGAAAAAAGAATTTATCTGGAAAATAGTTTAAAATTTTTTTTATTTCTCTATAACCTTTTTATAAAGTACATATTTGCATATAGAAATTAAGAGTTTTTTTAGCCCAACAAAATTTTTCTAACATGATATTCCTTCAAACGTTACAAATGATCAGATGCGACATTTATGCGATTTTTTAATTTTAATCGAGTTTTAATGAAATTCTTCTTGTCATTCTTAGAATGTACAATTTTTTTCTTTATTTATATAACTTTATAACCATTTGAAACTGAATTTTTAGATTTGTGCTAGAATTTCAGAGTTGAGGAACTTCAGTACAGGTTCTACACGATCACCTACATTTAGTTGAACAATTTTATTCATTAAGTTCTACTTTTACCAATCTTTAACATCATCCGATCTCAGAACTGAAGGCCATAAGTTTTCGGCAACATTTTCTACAAAGTGAATAGGTTAAAGTTCCCTCCTTATGGAAAAACTTACGTAATAACTTCAACATATCAATTCTTCATTCAGAATCATTTCTATAGATTCCATTTTATTCTTCTTTTTCCTGCACACGAATTCATTTAATTAGATTCCTATAAGGTATCCTTGTTAACTGATATTCTTTCGTATAACTACAGATGATTTTATAACATTGCGAAGTGTCTACATCAAATTTCATTAAATACAAAAACAGAAAAGGTGAATTTATGTAACCAAAACGGATAGATGATAAACTTAATTTAAAAAATGTTAATCCTATCTTCCGAAACTATCAGATTAAGATAGACTGGTTCATCTCGGGAAACTAACTAAAAACCAAAGCGGGTGGCAATTACTTTTAACGTTGCAAACATTGGTAATTGCGAATGTTACATAAATCGATTTAATCGATTTTAACAAATGTCGAATTATTGCTTAAACATGCTAAGCGATCAAATTGTTTTAACGATTGTTCCAATCTTAGAATTCGGTAAACTGTATTAACCTCGAAACTGAGCCTATTAATTTCGTTTCTAGATGCCTAAGATTAATCGTCTACGTTTTGATATGAATTTTATAATTCGACTTTCCCTCGGTGTTAATTATAAACTCCAAAGGCATTCTCTTAATATTTAATTAACATGAATTTTACTGCTATTTGATGTCACGTTCATATGTTCTAGAATTGACAGAACATGTGATGAACTGAATATATAGATGAATAGTTGATATAGCAATTGAATAATCATCAATATATTTGATATTTAAATTTTTTGTGATAAAGTTTGAATAATAATGTTATTTTCTGAATAGTCTACAAAAATAAATATTCACAGATTTTGGTTGAAAAATTTTACGCTTATAACGTAAAATTTTTCAACCAAAATCTGTTAATGAGTATGAAAAAATGATTGTTGTTTCCTTTCTTTAAATTAAAGAATATTTGTGTTATTTTCTACATATATAAGTTATATATTTTCCTAGCATAAAAAAAAAAAAATATTCTGCTATCGGTTCAATCTTTAATGATGTTTTCGGAGATAACATTAGATGTATTCTATATTTTATCGTGAATATGCTTAAAATTTAATAAAAAATATTCGATATTTTCAATATCGTAAACGATAAAAAATTTTTATTGATTGAAAAACACAGAAAATAACTTATCCAAGTAAAACTACGAATTGCATTCTCTCGCTATATCAAGTTTCTAAGTTTCTTTCAAATTTCAGATGGTTACAGTTTATTCTATTCGAAATAACCTCATGAATTTTAAGACGCCGTAAAAATCTACTTAATCCGGGATATATAAATAGAATAGAGCATTCCACTTACGATCATTTCATCAGACATCTACGCTTGCGATTCTTTTTACACCTCTACATAAAAAAAAATTATAGTCGGGAATGTGTATAACGTGTTAAACTACTTGAAGTAAATTTTTAAAATATCTCCTCTTAGTATATTTTAAACATGCTTTCACACTAAAACACACAAATATATAGATTTATAAAAATAACAATCATATAATAAACTGAACTAGGCTACTAGAAAGTGTCTACTAACCGAACTTTCCAGATATTTAATTATGCTATAACATCGGCATTAAATGATAAATATCTACTAATGTTATTCGCTCTGTAATTTATTAAAATTTGAATATTAAGAATGTTTTAAGTGTTCAAAGTGTATCGGAATAAATTATTTAAGTTTCTAGCCTTAAATCTAAGCCAAAAATTATCTACCGAATTTTTAATAAATGGTCTACAAGAAGGCAAATTAAGACGAAAAAAAATATACTAGAGTTAAATTTTAAAATTTTAAATTGATGATTACAGCAACACATACTTCAGAGAATTTTTTTTCTTAGTTGGATAGAGGAAAATTTTTTTAACACTCGAGAATGACATTTTAATGGCGAAACGGATACAGATTTTATGATTATCAATGAATTATCCCAACTTCTTTTAAGTTTCCTTATCTAGTACGATTTACACACGTATCCAGAATGTTTCTTTTATTATTACCAGCAATTTATTTATACATTTATTAATAGTTTCGATGTTAAGTGCAAAATAGTAAAGCTCTGTATAGGTTTCCTCTACGGAAAACATCGATTTGACAGAAGTGTTTTGCCGATAATTGTTAAGGAGAACACTCACGTCTCTTCTCATTATAGCACTAACTTACGAATGTTTTAATGAAAATTCAATAAGAAGATTATTCTGTCTTCATTACCAGTAACTTCTAGCACTCGAGTGAAGGATTCCTGATACGTATCGTGTTGATTTTTCCATTAAAAAATCTTTGACAAATCACAGACTTGTTACCTTAGAAGTAAAAAATACATACATATAAAGACAAAAGCTAATTTTCTGCACTTTTGGTGGGCTAATTAAAAACAAACAGTGTCGCCTCTAAGATATTAAAGTTAAATTATTACCGATTGCGAAGTAAGATCGGGTTAATAATCGGTAAGCATGAATGTAATGCTATCTTTAATTGAACTTTAATATTAATTTTGCGTTTACGCAGCTGAATAAAAAATTATCGGAATTATTAGTACATAAATTAGTACAAGGCCTATTGGATGGAGCAACGTTAAGTGGAGTTTAATGTAATTATGGTTAGAAAAATATAAGCATATCAAGCTAATTTAATGAATTTGTTGCATCCAAAAATATCTTTATTCTCCTCTCACGGTTTCTTAGAAAAGCGATCGATTTTGTGTGGAAGAGCATTCATTAGTCGTTCCTGGCATCTTTCTTGCACGTTTTCTTTCCATTTGAGAAGTAGAGAAAGGAAAACCGGAATAAATTAATGATAATTTTTAATATCAGAAACGATCCAGTCGCTCATTAACAATTTAAATTTAAATGCACGTAAAAAGCGGATGCCCATAACTTAACGATCCTTTTTTTTTGTATTTACTACTATAGAAAACAGTACAGCACGCGTGATATGGTTACTTTAATTAGATTTGCAGATAATCTATTAAGATGCCAACTATTGAATACGAGGAAATCAGTTTAGCATTTCCAGACGTATCTGCTCCATCTCTGCATTGATTGAAGAGTCAATACCCGAAGAGCCAATCAGCGTGCTTATACGAAAAGAGAAATCCAGTAAGAACTTTGGACTGATACAAATAGATCACGTGTAGTTCGGAAAACCAAATTAAAAATTATTTAATAAAATTTAAATTAAATTAAAATTGGATGCTAATCTCTCTTCTATGCGTCGAACGAAAAAAATTATTAAATCTGTATAATATTTTTTTTTTTTTTTTGCTAAAAAAAAGAGGTTTATAGCTTATAAATTAATCGAATTCGCGTATTATAATTTTCATTGGCGATTATTTAAAAAGTGTAGAACAAAATGTCGTGGCAGAATTATGATAATTCAATTTGGGAAACACGTGTTAGCTAACATCTGGCTTCTTTCTGTGACCATAAAGATACGGTTTTCTATTGAAACCGAGTAAGGATAAATCTGTCAACGCCCTTCAACACATAGGTAGTTTTTACTTCCAGACTTTCAGCTTTCAGTCAATTGGTCCGGAAGTCACGTCTCCCGTCTTATATATCAGATCGTGGCCAGAGTTGAACTAGCCTACTACTACTACTACTACCACCACCACCGAATCCGACGTCTGGGACCATGAAGGTGCTTCTTTGTATAGAAGAATGGCTAGTTACTCAACAGTTCCCTGTTAGACAACTATCAGAAAGAAAGTAAAAAAAAAAAAAAAAGATTTTTTTACATACAAATCAGGTAACAATATTGATTACGTTACTCTGTCATAGTACACAAACGACTGGGTAAAGTGGCGAAAACAGATCGCGTAACTTCTGTATAGTTAATTTAAAAATTTATAAAAGCAAATCGAAAAATAATTTATTAAATTATTAAGACAAAAAACAGGAATAAATCTGTGATGTATAATTTAAATGTAAATTTCTCTAATTAATTAAAAAATAATTTAAAAAAATCTTTCTTTCCGATTTCTTAAGAATTCTTGATTAAACTTTAACCATGCAGAAATTTATTATAAAAATAGTTTAACTTTTATAAATTTAATAAAATTTTACAGATTTTTAACTATTTAATACGTAACTATGAAGGTGAATAGCTGTGGTTACTTAAAAAAAAAGCTGCAAAGTATTACATCAACTCATAGATCAAAACACATCAAATAACTTAATTAGTATGCTGCGCACAGAATGCAAAATATCAATATAAAAAGTTAAAATTAAGCATTTCTTTTTTTTGGATAGTTCACGTTTTATACCGTTGTTTTATATTTATAATACGGTAAAATACAGTCTTAACTGCATTTAAGACGGTATTGTAACACGCTCGAATGGATACGACAGCTTTGATATGTAGGTCTAGATTTACTTGCGTAGCGTCACAACCGACTGTCATCACCATACAAAACATTTCTTTCATTGACTGATGGGTGACGAAAATTTGGGTCGATGTTCTACCAGGTCGAGCAAATTGAAAGGTGTGTCGCAGAAAAAAAAACGAATTTATGAAGAAAATGCTTCTATAGGCATATAAGGTGGCGATTATTAAAAGATGACATTTTTACAGTAGCATCTATTTTTTATAGCAAATCAATTCATACAATGCATAAAAGAATAATCTAGACAATTTATGGTTCAGAGAACATTGATAGATTATGTAGGTTTTATGCCTTTTTTCTATTTAAATCATAATGTGTGCTTTTATTATTTAATATTATAAATATTTAACTTCACAGCCACCATTTATTCGTCTACATTCTTTAATTATAAAGCCATTATTAATTTAAAAATAGCGTAATTGAATCACTTGCATGTTTGTATAAAAGCTTTTATAAATTAAATAATTTTTTCATAAAATTATAAGAAGAAAATTGGAATTACAATGATAAAAAAATATCTTAATTTAAGCGATCCTAGAAAATAAATTATATTTTATTTTATGAAATTAAAAATTAAAACTACATAAAAAATTATTTCTGTTTTTATTTTTAATTGATAAGTAGATTAAAGTTAGTTAGATTAAGTTGTAATTTATGTTTCGAAAGAGTTCAAAGGGCAGAAATGATTTTTCCTGATAAGATTCAGATGAGTGATTGGAATATAATTAATAACCTTGAGTGGACAATTGACATCATTAATAATAAGAGAAAGTCGATTTTTTTTAGATTTGTTTTCATAATTAACACAGCTTGCAACATAACCTATATACAGTTATAATTTTTCTTAATACTAAACTATTTTAGCCGTATAAATGGGTGGCATAATATTGTAGTAGTTTCTTAAAATTACTTTGTTTGAGATTTTGACATGATTTGTGATCGTGTTTAAGATTACAAGTTACGTAACTCTATACGGTCATGTGCTCATCAGGCCTTGATTTTGCAAGATCACCTATTAAATGTCTATGAATTAGAGCCATTTGGAGAGCAATTATGCAATAAAATAACATCTAATATTATTCGAAAATTAAACAATAAGCCTATAAAGCAGATTATTAATTTGAATTGGATGTAGGCCATATTCTATGTTTATGGCAGTTCTTAAGCATAAATATTGATATAACCTCACTGTTGGCCTAAACAGCCTTGCTTTAATTATTTAATATTCTTAATTCCTTGATTGGCCAAGAAATAACGAATAAATAATGAGTACAAACCATTTCAATCAAAAAATATTATGCGATAACTTGATATAAGTAGTAAATGCAAGGTTGAATATTTATAACTCTGAATCAATGATAAATCAATGGACTACTCATAAAGAGCATAAATTCTATATTCCCTATGTCATAACTTTAAAATTTGATCTATTTTAACTACTACAAACAAGAAAAAAATATTAAAAGTGCCAAAAGGATCGGCATAGAGTACATAAAATTCAAATTTATGATTGTATTGAAGAATTTGAACAAGTTTTCAAGCACACGAGTATTTTTAGGAACTAGAAGTATGAACTAGCAAATGTATACCGATTTTTCATTATTAGTGAAAAAAAAAAATTATACCATTGCTGAGGGTATTCTTTAAATATTAAAGGTAAATTATATAACTTCAAATGTGCCACGCATATTTTCAAATTAGTTATGCATGGCGATTCTTCATAAAAAGCTATTAAATTCACGCATTTTTTCAATTAAAATAAAATTTTTATATAAATAAATATTTAAAATTTTTTGAACGTACCTAACATTCTTAAAATACATCTATTCAATATTTGCGAGAAAAAATTTTTACTTTGCTGATAATGTATTGATTTTCCTCAAGATATTATATTGATAAAAACATTCATTTATAGAATATCATATTAATATATTTTTAAGTGTGACTTTAATTGTTTTCTCTCTCCTTCTCTTTCTTCTAAAGATAAAAATTGGTGTTAAAATTCAGCACTCGAGTAAGGAAAACTCAGATCTAACAGATATGCAAAGGAAATTCTAATCTAATGGGAAGGTAAGGAAAGAAGTTTGATTGTAGCTGTGTATAGTATATTCAGCAAACCTTTTGTATGTATTTTGTCAGTAAAATTAAACAATTTTATATTAAAAAAAGGTTGTCGTTTTACACTTAAATTTATCTATTTAGGTCTCTGTTAATTAGGCCAGCATATAAATATATAATTGAGCTTATCTGTTTAAGGAAAAATTATATTGAAAGAAAATGACGAATTTGCAGATTACTGTTTTTTTATTATTGAACTGTTTGACACTCGTATCAGATATGCTCTGATAATTGAAAAGCCGACGAACTTGAGACCAAAGTTCATCAATTAGACAGTTGTCTAGTCAGGTATGAAGAACAAAAATTATCTTTCCTGTAGTAATTTAAATTTAGATTATATTTTCCCTTAAATACTTACAGATTAAAATTATTTTGCTAAGAAAAAAAAATATTGGTTATATGTATTCCATTTGTCTGTTCGCACGTCCATCCATCATTGAGATAATTCGAAAACTATACATCTCAGAGTATTCATATTTTGCAGTGTCATTCCTTATTATCCTAGTTATGCACCTATTAATTTTGAGAATGATAGATCATTTTGTTACAAGATAACAATCATTTGAAATAAGAATGGTGGCTTGAAATATCAAAAAAGTGATGGCCGATATCCGGAAATTATTCGTTGCAAGTAAATAAAGTTATAATAATTTGAAGGGAATTTGAATATATTTTGAAATATCGATCTTATGCAATTATTTTTTCTGATTGTATATCTGTCTGGTTTTCCATAATTTATCTCAACAGCAAACCGTCGGAAAACATACAAATTTTATACGATCGTTTATTTTTATCCTAGACTGTTAATTTTGAAATCTTCCTGTAATCCTGTTACAAAATTGCGACATTCGAAGTTTAAAAAATTTTATAAACCCATATTTATTGTCGATAATCTCATTGAAAGTCTTTTAATGGCTAAAGAACATTAATGAAAGCTTCATATGTATTTTTTAATTTTTTAAACGGTCGAAAAACTAAAACGATTTTTGAAGCTAAACAACTCCTTTCAAAGTGACATTTTATAAAATAAATTAAAAAAAAAAAAAAAATAATGAGCATAGACTACTAAACAGTTTTAAAACAATAATTTTGACTTCTAAAGCTATTATAATTTCAAAATATAATTCCGAACAAAATATTATTTTTGTAGTGAAAATAATATTTTGTTTTAGTCTGTTAGTCTGTTTCGTAGTGTCTTTGTACTACAGCTAGCATAAAAATAATCAAATTTTTAGCTGCAGTAACTCAAAATTAAATGCTTTATGACAACCTTTATATATATTTCATTTTGTGATAATATATATAAAGAAAGCAGAAATTAATAGACTAGACATTCCATGTCAAGTGGCCTAATTTGGAAGAATTTCAAAATTCAAAACTGGAAAACCATTATATTTATAATTCAAAATCGCCTCTTTCCAAGGATAGCAGAAAAAATTAAATTCAAAGTATTAAACACTGAGATATTTGCTCTCAAATATTGGTCAAAAATTTGATCAATGATCTTATGAGCTTTAATAACAAAATTTTTGAATTTAACATAGAAAACTGAACAAGCTTACAAAGATTTAGAGTCTATGTGTTATTGTTATGTAACAATCTTATTTGAAACTTAGAAAATTACTTGTGTTTGAATTCGCATAACACAGGTGATTTTCACAAGAAAGACACTAGTGATTCAACCACACCATTTTTTTGAACTGAAATTTTGCACAGCTTCCTCTGAAACCCATATGCATATTCATACCAAGTTTCAGCAAAATTGAAAAGGGTCGAGCAGTCAACGTTACTTGACATAGAATGACCCGAATTTATGCTTTTCAACAATTTTCCTTTTATGCCAGTTAAGCAAAACCGTCTTAATTTTATTAAGCTTTTAACAGGTTATATAACGCTGCATTATCATAGATTAAAATAAAATTTTTGCATGGTTATAAGTTTGTTTCGTACTAAAAATTATTAACAGCAGATTTCAAGTAATATATATATATATATATAGGCTATACATTTAAGCTATAATAACGTAAATATGAATTCAATAGTCTTTACACTAGATAATATATTGAACTAGCATGCATTCATTATACGCTATTATAGACCATAATTACAGGTTTGCTAATCATTAAACACGAACCTTAGTTTTTTTCGTATAAAAAAAATTTGGATGAAATATAGTTTAGCCCTACGTCAAAGGACGAGAAGCGACCGTAAAAACACTAGCATAAAAATCGATATTATATTATAATTATTTAGAAATGGTAATAATGGGATTATAAACAGTAGAAATTATAGATATTTACGAAAATATTATACGAAATTATAGATATTTACAAAAATAATAAATAAATAACCATAGATTATTTCCATTTCGTGATAATGCTGTTTCCTTCTTTCAAAATTTCCTACTAGTTCTGCGACAACAAATCGATGATAAGATCTGATATTACTGGCAATCTTAATTATTACTCATTAAATAAGCCAATTTTTCTCATTATAACTCCGGATGTTAAGATATGAAGCCATTTGTATGAATTTACAATAGAAAATTCCTTCATAAATAGCAACTATCTCATCAGAATCTCTTTCATTAGTGTCAATGTTAGAAAGAAATCTAAATTTATGCTCTGTTATGACAGATAAAAAGCTGTTTGAAATAGAAAGTTATTAAATAGATTTTTACCAGTTTACTTTAATTATATAGGTCATAGTTTTTTGATTTATCCACTGATTTTAGTGGATTTTTCTTTAAATCAACTTTATAAACTGCCTGATCGTCTTTAACTGAAATGTAGTATTGATTTGAATGTTTGATAAGCTTATAATGTCTTTCACATAATTTTTACATGACACTTTCTATTGAAAACATGTATATCAGAAAATATAGACTATCAATCATATAAAAATTCTGTAGAAATACTTTCATGTTTGGGCTAAGTGAAGACTTTTTCTTTCAATCGTAAAATAGTAATTTTATGTTAAAATAAGTTTTTTAATCTTCTAAGAAACTACATAAGACATTTTCATTTCATTTATCTCAATATCTCTTTAAGTTTAATCATAAAATTCGTACTTATGTCATCTAAAGTGTGAATTAACTAATTAATTTCGCATGTGTTATTTAGAGCCATATAATTCGATGTTTTGAAACTGTAACGACTTTGAAAATTGGCAGTAAAAACATATAAAATAACCTTATCTATTTTTCATTATTTATCATAAATCTCTCGAGATTAACAGAAATCTTAGACGCATCAGCAAAAAAGCTCATTACGCGCCAGAGTTTTTATCAATAAAGGAAACCTTGAGGAATCGTACACCTTAGCGATATTCAGTAATCGCAAAAATCGATTAAAATAAATAATCTTAACGAATGAAACTTTTACTGGCTTTAAATTAAAAGAAGCAACATTCGATCGCTTACTCGATTTACTGCGAATTATGCAAATGAAATTGTTACAGGAGCGTAAATTTTTTTTATAACCACCCAACTTGTTTAGTTTTATCTAAACCTGTGTCAATATAAAATAGCCAGATAGCTATTAATCGACTGAAACATTAATAATTCATTTTCTAATAGCGGATGTGATCATTTGTCCAGATTTCGAATTAAAAAAAAAAGATTAAAACATCATTATTTACATAAGAAACTTCCAGTAACGTTCGATATTATTCAGACATTATGCAATCGCTTGGAAAAATCGCTATTTTTGTTGTTTCGAGTGTTGATTGTTGCTTTAGGCGACTATTAAACTCTGCTAGGCGATGATGATGATGGTGATGACGACAGGTCGTCCTTCCAGTACGAACAATCCGAGCAGTAAAGCTTGTTATAATCATTCTAGACAATCTGCTTTCTAAGAAAGCAAATCCATTTTATTTTAACTTGATATTATCGAAACCTGACAGATACTTGTCTTCTATATTAATATTTTTAAATTGTATACTATTACTCTTTGAATAAAAGACTATTGCCGGGTTATTTTATTTATATTAAAACACTACATCACGTCCTTATTATACGTTGCAAGAAGAGCATTTTCAATCTATACTATCTTATAAAAAATTAATCAAAAGGTTAATTTTTAAGTAATATATCTGAATGATTGTTTTTTTATGTCTAGAAGGCAAAAATTACATAAAAATCAAGCGTTTAGCAGAAGAAATAGGTTGACAGATGCTGGTGGGTGTTATTATTTATGGTCTACTCTTGTACTGCGGCCTGTTGACTAAATATTGATTTTTGGCACTTCTATTTTTGCTCCTCACACACGTTCTACTTTTAACATTGTAAAATGTATATAACGCGAGACAAATTTTGAATAATTTGGCTACTTGTTAACTATTTACTTTGGTTCACATGGGGGCGAGATTTGTGCCAACAAATATTTTCGTCTATAATAATAATAATAATAAGTTTAAGAGTTTACTCGCAGTAAGCATTGTTATTAGTTAAAAAATAAAGAAAAATAGGCGGAAAGAAATGCATTAAAAAGTTATCCGTTAATGAGGTCAATTCTCGATTAGACTAAATTTAAATAGGGAAAGAAAATCCATCAAGAGGGATTAGTTTCCGCAATTTTAAACTGGACGTTGTTTCCCCGTGGAGAGACAGGAAGTGAATGCTTGTGAGAGTGAAGACGTCATCCGTTAGTTGTCAACTCGCTTGATGACAAACGACACGTGCAAACTTTGAAGACTAGTCTGTTTAGTCAGCCAATTGGAGAGAGAGAGAGAGAATATTTCGCTTTTACTTTTCTCTTTATTACACCAGACTTTTGTACCGATAAGAAATTGCCACGTTATAGTTTGCAATTTCCAGATGTTTTTCTTAGTATGGTCGATGATTTATCGATTAAGTCTACTACAGAGCTGTCTCTTATAAGAAATATGATTCTTTTTTCCTTTTCGGTTCGAAGAAACAGTTATATTTATGATAGATAGTTCTATATAACTTATTTATTTTCCATCCATACATAAATCATACATTAATTACCTTTAAAACGCTTAAAAATAACTGCAGATTTTGTTAAACAATTACTTTAGATTCCCATCTACCCATACCAACGTTTTACTAAACATAAACTTTGCAATATAATTTTGCCATGACTAATGGGAACAAAATGCAAATATCGTATGCAATTTTTAGTTTCTATTATGATAAATAAGTTCATAAAGCGTTATTGGTCACTGAAGAATTTCAGATTATTTCCGAACTAGTCAAAGAATAAAGAGCGTGGCACGTAATAGTCCCAGAACATATCGCCTATTATTTTTCCTATTGAAATAATAATGCGTGACGAAACTTCATTAAAATTGAGCAATGCGCCCGCATTTCTCTCATTTAAAAAAATAATCGGTCGATAAGCGCGAATCGTAATGTATTATTAGGTAAATACTTTGCTCAAATATTTACATATTGTAAATCACGCTGATATGCCATAAAAATGCAAGTTTTTTGATCGTTTCACGCGTAATTCTCCCTATCAATGAAATGCCAAATGAGTACATTTTCTATATCCGTCTGCTGCCTATATTTATCTTAAGAAGAACGACAACTGTAAGATAATATCCGTTATACAGTTTTGATGTTCATCTATCAGAAATCATCGGGAGAATTAAATTTAACTTTGGCATAGCTTAGTTAAGTCATAGATGGGACTGTTTGTTTCCAAATAAGTCGTAAAATTTTTAGAAAATGTTCATTAAACTGAAACAAATACACAAACCGCGAAACAGGTCACCCGAATCCATCCAAACGTGCCAAGCAGTAACACCAGCAGCGACCAGAAACATCATTAAAAGTTAATCATTGGGATAACCGTCTAAAGCCGAAAGTTAAACATCTTTCTACGAAATCGCAGTTTTTGTATCTAATATTATGCCTTCTTTTTTTTTTCTAATTCCTAGCATCACCGCGATCGGAGATAAAAATACCACGAAACGACGCCCTTCTATATAATTAAGCATTTTTGAAATAACAGTATCATTACGTGCTATTAATCAAAGAAAATTTTATTTTTTAATTTCCAAGAAACTATTTTCTTTATCCTAAAAGGTATAGTAGAATTTTTAACTTAAATGATTAACAACGTTAGAAACGTAACATAAAGGTAAAACTCACTTCAGCTTTGTGTTAAAGTATATATATATATATCAATGATCTTATTCCTAAATTCCTAAAAAAACAAGCACTTTAAAGATAGCCTTCTAATATTCTGAATTGATTAAATATATATATACTGTATATATGATAATATATAAGTGCGTACAGTACTATGTCGCTGAATTATTCCCATTCTTTGTTCAAAAGAGCGTTTTCCTGTCTAGATACTGGAGAAATGGGTTTTATCAGCTTTTGTTCTAAAATAGGTTTTAGGCCAAGGCTTACTGTATGAATAGCCTATTTCTATATGCTAGAAATTCTTGATTGGTGATAAAATACCAGAATCGTGTCCATTAAATCATTTAAAACAATGTAAACTTTCGCAAAACAATCATTTATTATTATTATTTTTTTTATTTATTAAGAAAACGTTGATCTTGGCCGATATTTAATAGATATCTAATTTATAAGTTTTAGATTGATAGTGTGAATAACGATTGATAGAATTAGATGAAGGCTACTTTGTGATAACGTTAAAGTTATTAGGTTAGAGAATGTTATAGTAGAAACCCGGGATCAATAGGGATAAGGATAATATGTGAAGCATTCGGAAACTAGAATCGGACGACCTTGAGTAGTTCGCCTGAAGGATGTGCCTAATAGAAGTAATAACTAAGTAAGGCTCTCGAGATATATCGTTGTCTTCGGAAGATCACGCAACTTCCATGTTACGTTGATATAAGAAATTCGTCATAAAAACTTTCTTGCAATTGTTAGCAAGAACGAAATTATTATGATTATAATTCGTATAATTTAAGTAATCTTATAAGTTTATACTAATTTGATATGCGTTTACAGTTACGCACAGTGATGATATTTATCGTATAAAACAGTCTAAAACTGACTCGCAGAAACCATTTTCGTAATTTAGTAACTTTAATTAAGGTTGTTATTCGATAAAATATTATTAATTCCGATAAATAATGAATTAGACTATAAATTTACACAAAAACTCGTTAAAATTTCGGTTATCTTCTTCACGTATCGTCCTGAAGATTATGATGAAGGAATCGTGTAAATAGAATAAAATAGACTGATAATGCGATGTTAATAGCATCAGTACATGGAAAAAATTATGTAAAATAGTTAAAATAGTTTTTTTAGGTTAACAAGCAGATGTGTTTGTTTTCCGTAAACGGGTTTTTTCGAAGAGAAGTCCTCGATACATTATTAATAGCCTAAATGTATTATTATGCAAATATTATCTAGTATAATTTTCCAAATCGTTCTAAACTTATTGTATTTATATGAAAACATAATTCTACTTTCTATTAAACAA
Source organism: Androctonus mauritanicus (assembly GCA_011317285.2). NCBI lineage: Eukaryota > Metazoa > Arthropoda > Arachnida > Scorpiones > Buthidae > Androctonus > Androctonus mauritanicus. Next base: position 3,117 of record WUQG02266732.1, on the reverse strand, counting down.
TCTTTAGATTGACAAAAAAGTTACAGCTTATAAAATTACGAAGAAAAACTAACGATAGAATGGTTACTGAGCTATTATCTTGAAAAGTAATTTTCTTAACACTTTAATATAACTTAATAAAATAAATGAATTTTGTAAGAAACTATTGATAAAAAGTTCTTCACATACGATCTCATCAATCTTTAGTACATTGTCCCGATGATCTATGAAACACATTTTGGTCTATCATTTGTATCGATCGTACTGTAACCATATATATTTATTGAGATGAATTATGACTTAAGGGTTGTAGTAGCTACATAACGTCGAGATATTAAACAGCGTAAAACTTTACACTTCTCATAATTTTATACGGTTACCACCGTAAATCGTAGCAAACTGTCTACAGTAATTATCTTAGCTCATACAAAACTAGCTTTTATTTAGCTTCCGAAATATCCTTTAAGTAGATCTAGTATGTTTGCAAGTAGCGACGTTGTAGCTCTCAACGTTCGTTAAGTACTAAATGTGCTAAAATGCGTGAACTGTGAGCATTTTAATTAAAAAAAAAACACAGTAAACAAGTTAGATAAGTGCCTGTTGGTACAAAGTACACGCCTACTTTATGCCTGGAGGACAACACGAATTTGCCCACCTTGTTTTAATTTCGAAATAAATAATAATAATTCATAATTGATTCTGCAATTAAAATTAAATTAACCGAACTTTTCTCACTCAATATTTTTAATAAACATATTTACAGTTATGTTAAATCAGCTCAGTAGTTAATAAATACTTAATGGTTTGTGCAAAAACAGTAATATCATCTCTTTGTGCACTATTTGCATGAAGAGAATATATTAAACGTATTTAAATAACATAAAAAAATTAAGAAATCTAAATTTTATAATACTTTAAAATTGGAAAGAAAAAATTGAGTAACTTCAAGTGTTTATTGAAACTATCAATGATTATTATTAATTAATAAATTTTTATGCTACAGCGAAGAGATATAATGATCATAATCATTTATAACATAATATTTACGTCTTAAATAACAAAAAAATACTCGTTAAGGCATCGATATCATTTAACAAAACAGCTTATCTTGATGAAAACTTTCGCATGGTTTCAGATTTGATGTCAACAGAAACCAGACAAAGATTTGATAAAGGTTCTGCGTGTGGTTATTGCTTTCTTCTGATTAAGCTTTTCGATTAAGTCTGATAACTGGTTAAATTACAGTCTTTATAGATGATACAGGCTTATTAACTATATCTGATGAATTGTCCATCGATAAGAGTGTATACCAATAATAAACAATAAACTTTTTTGTTTGTTTTCCTAGAAAGAAAAACTGGATTCTTATGAAAAAAACTTATTTTAGAGCCTATAAATTACGAAAATGTATACGGAAAACTTCTAGAATTAATCTTATTTTTTATGCGAATAAAACAAGATTTAATATGTCACTCGTTTATGAATTTACTTTATATCGTATTCATTCGAGCAGAAAGAGTTTTGTCAAAGAAAGAAATTAAAAAGATTATAATCTGATAGTTTTTTAAAATATCAGATAAAAAATCTGTATAATTTTAATAATACATTTATAAGAAAAGGATAGTCTATAACTTTCTGACTATGGTAGCCTAAAGTCTTGTATGCAATAGGGGAAAAAAATCTTTCCAGCTTTTGAGATTAATAAAAGAAAAACATAATTTATTACGATCTCAACAATGATCATAATAAATTATGTTTTCTTTTATTAACTAACTAGATTATATCAAACCACAATAAATTATGGTTTGATATAATCTAGTTTTGTATTTATACACTGCAGTACCACGGAACTAGATTATATCGCTAATTATTATTATTATTATTATTTTTTAATTATGAAGCTTAACGAACAAAAAAGTTTTTGCTATCGAATAAAAATAAAAATTAATTTTTAAGAAAAAAAGTAGGAATTTTGCCAAATTTAGTTTTTTTCTCCTCCTTTTCCAACCCGTCGATTAAGAATTTATTGTTTGCAGTTTTGATAATAATATATATATTTTTAATACTTGCCGTTGGGAAATTCTTAAGATATCCAGTTTTAATTTAATTAAATTGATAATTTTGTAATTTTAATCGACTTAAATATATAACAATCCATTTTTACAGGTTTTGAATAATATAATTTATGAATGCAGCCAATGACAATAAAATTTCCTTACTAATATCAACGATTAAAATCTATGTGTCTGTCCTGATTTTATTGTGAACCAATTTACTGATTTCTGGTCGTGAAAGCATACTTTAGTGCTTTACTTATCTACAGTTTACAGCCTGCTTACAGTTATATTTATAAGTAACCCACTTAAAATCGTATAGGAATAGCGCAAATTTATAATTTTAAAAATAAAAAATGAGCATCTCGTGATGGAGCCTACAGGAAGCACTGTTAGTAGCATATGTCTGCACTATCTTTTAGCATACTACTTTTATCTTCATTTTGGGCATATTTTTAAGTATTAAACAGCTTAAAATGAATTACTGATATGTGCGAACAGAATAACTGTCAATATTTTTTTTTATATAAGTATAACGCGTTATTCCTCGTTATGCGCTCTTCGAACGTGAATTTATCTTAGCGCTTAATGTTCTGCAAACGTGTTTATTATTTAGTATTTTTATATAGATGTCAAGTAAAAAAAATTGGTTATTATCGTTTAACGCTCAAATTTTAATTAAGTAATTTCTTAATAGGCGCAACATAAAAAAAGAAAAATTTATATATATATATAATCGTGTTATTCGTGCTCTAATAGTGTCTACACTTATGCCTTCGGGTTGAAAAATAAAAATAAAAATTAAATGGATAAATAAATATCACACTATAAGCCATTTAAAAATGAGAAGACGAAGTGCAGTTTTAAAATAGCGCTTCGAAGCAATGGCGCATTTTAAAAGAGAAAAAAGAAATATTCTTTTACGACTTTTCTAAATTTGAGTTTTAACCCGCTTTAAGTGCTAAATAAATTCTTTTTTATCGATCTGGCATCGCTCTAAACGCAGCCTACATGCTAGTCATGTAAAATAACGAGAGGTCTTCAGTCAACCAACACTAATATTGAGTTCTTTTTGTCTCGGAGG
>WUQG02266621.1:0-20041 GCA_011317285.2 Androctonus mauritanicus | reverse complement strand
TCCACACAGGGTATATTTAATTTCGAACATAAATTTTTTTCTATGGTTCCACCTTTATAGTATAATGTTCCGTACTGCTTGTACAAACTATATAGAACGCCGTTTATTTTATCGTGATGAAGCCAGGTTCCTCCGTTTACATGGGCTTGTAGGCCATCCGTAAACCGTGAATGTTCTGCGTTGCATGCCTGACGGTTTTCTTTTCGTCGTCGGTCAGTTGATTATAATAAACCCCCGGAGTATATATCTGGATACATTCGCCCTTGTCATCATCCAAAGAAAGATAACTTAACTGTCTGTAAATTATCTTTTCAGAAGACAGAACGAAACACTCGAAATCTATAAGACAACCCTTCATCGTTGAAGCTACTATTTCAATAGTTGCTCGCTCTCTTATATACTATATGTGTTACGTCACACACCATGTGACACTTCTATATTAGACACATCCGTACTGCTAATCACTTGGAAATTTTTCCTATGTAACCTAGAATCTGTACTGTTACTTGTTTCTGGTAAATTTTGTCGCAAAAAAATAGCCGTCATCAGGCATATATTCGCAACAAGTATAATCGAATGCACTATCACAACAAGTATTGACACCTTCTTGTTCATCATCACATTTTACTTCGGCAAGCACTTTAAAAATAAAACCTTTCTTCTTTGATTCTGGCTTATAGCAGTTATGATAAAATAATTTTAAGGCTTCGCTGCATTCATTGTAATTATCGTACAAAAATTTGCAAGTTCCAGCTAAACTTCCGTCTTTACGTACAACCACAAATCCGTATTTTGAAGGTACTTGCTGTTCCTCCATAACCACTGTGAAAAAATGCTCTTCAATATAGTAGCTGTCTGGCACATCCACACAAAGATTCTTTTCTGCTATTTGACAATCTTGAATGGAATGATAAAGTCTGCTGCAAAATGCGTAAATGCAATTTTCACTATCAAGATATAGGAAACCAAACATGACTAATAATGAAAACGTCTGCGCTCACTAATAAATATATCATGCCTTAATTTGATTGGCTACTTCTAAAATTTAACCTATATTTAATTTTTTAAAAACCCCGTATTTTCACATCCGCTTCCTAAAATATCAGCTCATCAAAACACTTTTAGAAACAAATTATTTTTATCCCGACAAAAGGATGTTTTTAATTTCATTATTTTACATCTCTTGAAACTGTTTTCAGTATATTACTCCAAGAAAAAATCTAAATATGTGAAAGATGTTTTTAACTTTGACAGGATCTGACTATTTTTCATCTTAAATGGTTCTTGAAAATGTTTTCAATATATCATTCAGAGAAAATTGCTTGTTAATTGGACTTGATTAATTTAAATATAGTCGCCAGTCGGTTTAACTTAAGGTTTTAAAAATATCACATCGTATTTAATTTAAAAACTATTTTCTCATACGGTTATCTATACCGGAAACAATTCGCACCCCAGTAATACTGTTATCTGCGACGGAAACAACTTTCATCCGCAATAACACTTCTATGCAAGAAACCCTTTGGTCCCCAACACATCAGTAACACTTCTAAACAAGGTGCATCTATTTAAGAAAAACTTTCATCCCTATACAGCAGTGCCACTTCTAATCGCCATACGTCTATTTACGAGAAAATTTCATACCAATATAGCAGTGACTGTGACGTCATGCCACCTCTAATCAAGGAACCTCTACCGTCCGATCTTACTACTAACATTGAAAGAATTTGTCCCATAATATAAAAGCACCATACTGATAACCATAGAGAACAACCAAACAATTCCAAATCGCTTATAATTTTATCTTTCAATTTGGTATAACTTATTAATGACAAATTAAGCAACGATGCAAAACCCCATACAAAAAACAAAAAGAGAATTATTAATGCGTAATATTCTCTTTCTTCAACCCATCCTAATTCATCTTTATATCCGCTTTTCGTGAAATGAAATAATAACTTCCTTCTTTGGATTAAGCTGAATTGCAGAGCTCCATATAAAGATAGAATAAACAAGATAGATAACATATATTTTGGATTTACTGGAAATGATATTGAAAAGGAACAAGTTGCATTTGAGTACATTAACAGTGATAAGAATTTGAGAACTGAAAACCAAAGATATAACTGTATACTGAATACGTATATCTTATACAAGTAAATAGATCGATTTCGAAAATACAACTCTTTGCAACACTTGCAAGAAATTACGAGATCCATACCAAATATTCTTCCTGCATTGAGATAAGGGATCATAATATACGTAAGGCAATGTTTACTTCTACAAGAGTTGCTAATTTTATGCATTTTTTTCGATAATATTAATTTAAATTATTATGGATAATTTTTGAATATTTAATTTTGTTAATTAGAAATCCGAAATATTTAATTAAGAATCTTATATTTTAACTAGAAAACTGATTTACGATTATTCGATTTGGAAAAGTCATTATAATTTTAAAAACTGACAATTTTCGCAATTGAGAATAATCAAACTGGAAATTATTGAAAAATTGACAATTCTTTCCTCGAGTTTATGGCAGCAGTGAGAATAGAATCGAAAGTAGTTCGAGCATTATAATATTTTTTAGTCTCGTGAAAAATCAGTTTTATCAATGAAACAATCATAGAAATAAATAAAATGTCGAATAAGAGACCGATTCCTCTTCGGCTTTATTATATAGGATAATGTGCGTTGATATCAAGTTGAAATATATGAAGGTATACGCCATCTGTAGGAAAAAAAACAAATTATTATAATTGCTATGCTTTGAAATCAGTAAAGAAAAGGTCAGGCTACTTCGTTTCTGTACTGTTCACAAAAATGAGGATTTTTGCGTAATTTTATTTTTGAAAAAGTGCAATAAAAGTTTTATGAATAAAAGTAAAGAATAGGACCTACGTTACTGAAGCGGAGTTCCACCGGTGTTCAATAAAAATGTTTTGTCAAATGTTTTAATTAGCCGTTATTAATGTTTGTCAGTCATTCGTATTACTTTAAAGAAACTATATCTGAATTTGTGAAAGAAATACAATATGCTCCAAAATATACAGTACTGAAATGAAAAATCAAACAATATTGCCTAATTGTCATCTGTTAGTTCTTTTTCCTCCTTAAAGAAACTAACATATCAGAAAGTTAGTAACATTAGTATATTAGTATTACTTATTAGTATTAGTATAGCGAGGCGGTGCCCACTTCGAACAGTTACATTATGCATACCATGGTATGCATAATGTAAGTGTTTGAAGTGTGCACCTCCTCGCTGTAAACAGTGTTCATATCGTTCACAGAGATTCTTAAATGTATTTAGAACACAGGTTGCTGCAGATTCCTGCAAAAGGAGACGATTTGCTCGCGTACTGCAGGCAAAGTTCTTAGCGGATCTTCACAATTGAACATACTTTCGTGTAACATTCCCCAGAAGTAGGCATCAGATGATGTAAGATCGAGGGAATGGGAAGTCAGTGAAATCATTCATCTTGTGAAATCACGTGAAATCATTCGTCTTGGAAAGTTTTCTTGCAGAATGGCTGGAGATTCTCAAGCTGTATGGCTAGTTGCACCGTCCTTTTGAAACTGTTGTCTATTGTATATGATTGACTTATGCACGACAGAATATTCTCAAATCCTAAAGAAATGGTCTGATTGCGATGTTCCTGTAGCAGTCTTAGGTGCCATTAAGCGAATTACCTTCCTCGTCCTCATGCCTATTATACCGTGTGCTGATATTGCATACCATAACGTCACAGGTGCACTATGTTGGTTTGTGGACGATAACATCTGGCTGTTGAAAACCAAGGAAGCGAGTTGCGTATGAACGGAAATAATACTCAACTATGAATACTTTTTCGTTGGTCGAGAGACCCATTTCCATCAACAATTGCACAATACAATTTCCGTATCATACTGGGAACACGTGCGGTTGACGCTATGCCTATCTACAAATGTATATGGGCGAGTTTTTGTACTATATGTTTTGGCGCATACTATATTTTCCCATTTTCCGAACGAGTTCTTCATTTTGGAATGGTTATAGATAAGCTTTTATGATTAAAATATACGTCATCAAAACCATCTTTATGGCCCTCACCTAAAAACTGAATTTTATCGAAGTCTATCAAGTAATTATAGAATTTTTATGATGAAACGTCATAATAATTATACAAATACTGGATAGACTTCGATAAAATTCGCCATTGAATTTTTCTTTTTTTCAATGGAAAAAAAGAAAAATTCGTCATTTTAATTAGTAAAAGTTCAGTTTCATTAATATCCTGATCATATTGAAAATTTTTTGAATTTCCATGAAATAATTTAAAATTTATTAGAGAAATAACTTGAAGTTAGTACCGTTGGCTGAAATTGGTTCCTTTCAAAAATAATAGACTAAATATCTAATATTTAAAAAAATAAAAGATTACTTGTTATATTTTGATGTTTCCACTTTAACTTTAATAGTGAATCATTAATACAATACCTGGATTCATGAAAATACAGTCATTAATTCTAAAGTTATTTAGTAAAGATCTACTGATACAATATTCAGACTGTAAAACAACTGACAGCTGTATGGTGATTTTATAAGCTTCAATTTACATAATATGATAGTACTTTAATCTAAAATTCAGTATCATTTTATGAAAAGAATTTAATTTCGAAAGATTTTATCAGTTACTCTAGAAAATTAATATTACGATAAGTCGAAATTACCTTATGGATATATTTAATCTATCACTTCTTATCTACTATTATGTAGGACTATATATATATAGCCGTGATATTGTTTATATGTTAATTTTATTTACTCATATGGGATATGGAACATCAAATTACATTATTTGATGATACCTATATGTTAAAAACTGAGAAACAAATAAGAAAATAAACTATAAAAAAGGTAAAACGAAGCACTATACGAATTGGCAATACCTCATCATGCAGTTTGAAGGTTCTCTCACGAAATATTTCGCTTATTTCATTACATACTAAATTAAGGATGATTTCTGAAAATGTTTCGAGAAGTTTCCAGTATAGGAGCTAAAGAATGACGTCACCACCCGTGGAGACCGTGAGATAACGTGATTTGTTGAATGAACCTCCAGCCATTTAACAAATCATGTTGTCTCACCATGTGACGTCATTCTTTAACTTCTCCAGCGGAAATCTCTTGGAGCATTTTCTGAATTCATTCTAAATTAACAGTTTAATAAGAAATGAATCTTTCGATCTTATTATTATTATTGTAATAAAAGAATTTTTTATTATTTTTCTTACCGCACACTTTTTCTGCTAAAAATATAAGAAACTAAAATTTAAGATCAGACCGAACAACCAAAAAGCATATTTAAAGTGAAAAAAGCAAAAACAGGTAGATGCTAATCACAACATGAATACTATCATGTGATTGGTCCTGTTGCTTTATTAGATACGTTGAATAGGACCAATGAAGTCGTCCAGTCACCACTTATGGAAAAATATTGTGTCGACCAATGGCGAACCAATGTCCTCGACTTAGATCCGCCATTAACGACTTAAATTTATTAAATTTAATATTTATATTTTTGAGGTGCATTTAATAAATTGATATGATTTAATGCGTTTTCTTATAATATTGAATAATTCTTTGACTGTTTCTATATGATGAACGAAGAATGCATAACCTTAACGTGGAGGAAGCTTCATTAATAGTGAACAATGGTGATTTTTAAATGAACTAATGAGGCTTGACGCTGAAACTCTAACAATATTTTATAGCTTATAAGATATACTATTCTTTATTTTGCAAAATATACAAATATGCACAATTTTTAATGATCATTAGCGAAAAACAAAAATAACAAATTTAAATTATCTTTAAATATGGCTGAAAGTCATATCAAAATTAGAAGGGAGTCGGTATTGAATTTATTAAAAGAGATTCTCTTGTTAGTTATAAAGATATGAGGCTTTTCTGAATTTTATGATATTTATTACTTAGCTAAACATGTCAAAAGTGATGGTTTCAGAGTAATAAATATTTGGTATTTATCAAATTCCAAAAAGATACTATATTCTCGAACAATCTGTAAATATGTCAAAGATTAATGCAAAGTATTCTCTAATTAGTCTATAAATCATATAACTAATTATGAAATGATCATTATAGAAGAAAGTTATTATAGTTAGTATATACTTCATTTGTTTGTGAACGATCAAGATACATCCGATAAGTGATTAATATTTTATTTATTATATCGCTAAGCGCACTTTCATTAGTTATTTCCAAGAAGTACTGGATGCTATTAGATATTTATGCCGATAGAATTGGGGGGAAAAAATAGAAATTTAGATTAAAAATCTAGATGTTATTACCCAAATTAATTTTATGCATTAATTAATATTTTTAATATACAGATTACGATAGACTAGTTTTAATCATGCCGTTGAACCATATATGGAATAGTTTTGATAGTGGCAATTTTTAGAGCCCATAACGGGCTGTTCATTACTTACGGCGAGATTATAAGACTGGTATGAAGTTTTCCTCCCTCTTTCGAATTTTTAACATATTTTTTTTTTTTGCTTTCGTTTGTACTTCCTTAAGCAACTTTTACATTTTTAATATTTTCGTTTGCATCTTGCCGTTTAGCGCCTGAGTCAGAAAATTGTGGAGATACAACATAACATAAGTCTTCATTTTCGAATTTTAAAATTTTTCTTTTGTACTCGTTTGCATGTCATTAGCATCCTTTTAGCTTTTTATATTAATGTTTGCATCTCACCGTTTGTTTCCACATCAACAACCAAATGGTGCCACAGCCCCAATTGGGAATTTAAAAAATTTTCTTTAGCATTAGTTTGAAAACCGTTGGCATATTCTGCATATTACGCACTATTTCCGCTTCTCGGCCGCCATTTTGAATTATCCGAGTTTGAACGAGATTCCAGTACAAAACTAACTGTACTGTATTTTATAGTTATTAATTGTATTGTATAGTTAGTTATGTTTGTAGATTTAAATGCCATTTTATGAATGACTAGAATTTATTTATTGTAATTAGTGTTCGTATTTTCGATTTTTCAGATAGTATATATTTGAAAAACTACCAAACATGAATAACGCGAAAGCTAAGAATTCAACCGAAATTGCTACGGTCCTATATAATGTAAAAATTTGATAACTCTCAACCAATTATTTTAAAACTTTTAAAATTACGTATTCTATCACTTAACGAAAATAAATCTACTTCCATTCAGTATATTTGTAATAAATTATAATTATATTTACCTTTGTATAACACAGTTGAAATCATCTTTCGATTTCTTGGTCACGGACTAAAAAATTTTATTTAATGTTCGCTAAAAAATTAATATCAAAAAATTGCCAATTTCAACAATGAAAAGTTCGCTCCGCATGAAGGCAAAATTTTTAATTATATGAATCATTAGTTAATTAGATATTAGTTTTCGAAAGAAACAGCTGCTAGTCTCTGTGTTGGCAGGGCTTTTTGTGTTGGGACATTCCAGGAACTGCTGTATTCCTCATAGGATGCTCACGAATATAGGGTATATCCCTATATTCGTGATCACCCTGCATTCATCAATATAGAGTATATCCCTATCACGAATATGTATATCCTATGTTTGATATAAACATAACGAATAACTTCTAAGGATTTATTTTCACATTCTTGGATAAAAAAAATTTAAGTTATCAACAAAGGCGTTAATAACCAAAATTTTAGAAGCACTGCCTTAGAGAATCACCAGAGTTGGACAAGTAAAGATCAAACAAACATACTTCTACAATAACTGATTTATACTATTTATTACTACAAATAATTATAAACTTACTATTAATAGTATAAATATACTATTTATACTATTAACAATTGATATATTCTTATGAACGTTTTATTTATGACGTGCTACTCTAAAAGTACTTCTCCTTTCCTCTCAATCGCTCCGTATATAAAAAAAAATTAATACATATACATTTAAATCAAGAGCAAACATTTTCCAAAAATTAATAGTTAAGAACTAGGTTTTATAAACACTTTTTTTTATCTTTCATAATATATTTCCATGTTAAATATTTCCTAATACAAACTGTAATTTTCCTTTCAAGATTCTATATATAGATATCAAAATAATGGTATATTTTATGAATTGGAATTTAAAAAACATGGGATTCCATTCTAAAATCAATCGGATTGTTAAATTACCATATGTTACTTTTCGTTTAAAAATATCGTATATTTATTAATATCTTGATATCATGATTAGTATTATGCATATCTGCAAGCTCCATAAACCAAGCAGACATGTCTTACTTGTTAGTGAAGGTTATTCAAGTTCCACTATTTTGTTGTTTGCCCAAATGAACTATACATTTTAATGAATATAATTCAAATATTTTGCTTTTATTATGCAACTTTCATTCTTGATTATATCTAATGAATATTAATCTAAAACATATTATAAGATGATAGCCAGATTGGCCCCTTTGGAAACTCTTCGGCTTTCGGCTCTGGAGGACCTGCGTTCGAATCTCGGGTCCCACCGCTTGAAAAAAGTTCATCTTGAGATCCGGGCCCGGCTCATCGATCCTCCACATTGACAATCCGACTAATCCATCCGCAAGGGTGGGCAGCATGTGTAAGGGCTTATTTCGCCCCGGCACTTAGAATTCTTCCAGAATGGAAAAGTGGCGTCATCTATTAACATAAACAAACATATAAAATTTCAATAAAATTCTTAAAGCCGAATTTTATTTTGCTACAGGACTTCCGTAATACTTTATGGTGAAGCAAACTTTACAGCCTTTTGGGGCAATGTCGTAAGATCTTCATCAGCTTCATGACTCAATACATATGTGAATTTTGTGTGAGTTATTATGTCTATTTATTTGTCATTGACTAATGTTACATGTTTATTATTAATGATGCATATTGGTACAAATGAACCGCCTTCAGAAATGTTTTATAAGATATATCCTACACATTTTTATGCATTTTTTTTCTATTCATCGCGACCCAATTTGAAAAACTCTGATTAAGGATATGTCATGTTATCATCAGGGTCACAGGAGACTCCATATAAAGTTTGATTCCATTATTGAAATGATATGGGAAACTGTGAGGAACAGAGAAACATATATTGCATTTTATATATATAGATTTAGTGGATTTCTTTTATCTTGTATTTTAAAAATAAATAACTGTTTTTGAGTTTTGTTACATTAAAAAAAAATTATCTGTTTGTTGTACACTTTCTATTACTCTTATAAATGTAATATTGTTAACTTGTTATACAACAAGCGGCAAATTAACATTGTATGACAGCGTTAACATTACAATGTTACCGCTGCCATATAATGTTATTTCGCACTTCGAATAGTGCATTCTTGAAAATTTCTTATGAATACCTAGTGCAACGGATCCGAATCACAGTTTGATTACCACTCTTGTACAATAACAGGTATGAATTGATTTTTAACGGTTCCAAATTTTTCAGAAAAATGCTTTAATTTTCATATGAATTAGTCAATCTTTTATTTAAAAAACTACTCAAATCGCTATATTGTTTGGTTATTTTCTTGTCAGTTAGTTCAAGCAAATATTTGCCATACTTTTATCAGATATGCAACTAATTTTTCACAAACAAAATTATTCAAATGATGTAGTTTTAGGCACTTTTGTGCTATAACGCAGCTTCGAATGAGAAATTGATGGCATTTCGAATTATCTAACGTAATGACAATCAAAGTTTGTAAACGTTCAGAGAGATTAATGATTTACTTCGAATTATTCATATTTTAATATATTAGAGTTTATATGCATTAATATTTGAAAGCCAGTCATTCCAGCATTAGAGTTCCGCTAGTTACTGGTTCGTTCAAATAAATATTATTTAGCCACATTTCTTAATATTTTGCACGATTTATGATATGTAAACATGCATGCAGTACAGTTGCCGGTTTTTATAGTTGCCTTAGAAATGATTGAGCAAATATACAAGTTGTAGAAGAACGTCTCTCTTTGACAGCCCAAAATGAACGATATATTCAAAAACGGATCCATTTCAGCAATTATGCCTTTTATAAGGTTAGACTTATTCTCGATTAGTTAATAATTCCAAACACATTAGAAGTATCTTAAGTAATATTAGAATTCCTAAAATTATTGTACACAATACAAAAACATACAATGATAATAGTGACTTTAACCATCGTTACGTTCTCCTTTTCTCATACGAACAGTGGATTTTTCCAACAGGAATATTTTCAAACTGTTTATCTGATAAGCTAAAATTTAACAGAAAATATGAAAATTATCCTATCAAAAGAATACATATTCGAAAAATAATAATAGCCATAAACCATAATGAAAATATCGTTTATTTATCTGACATTTAAGGAAATCAGTAATATTTACACGATTAATGGAAATATTGTCATAATTCCAGATCTTATTAACACAGTTTTTGTAGTGTAAATAATATCGATTTTATAAGTGCTTTCTCTATTATCCTACTGTATATGTCAAAATTCATTTAAAGCGGATAAGACGTCTTAGGAGAGAATATTATAAAGGAAGATTAGTCCAATTAGTGAAGTTGCAGTTAGAATCAGAGATAATAAGTATTTATGTGCTCCTTTTTATATTTTCATCGAATTTAAAATCTTAATTAACTGTCTACTGTTCTTAATTCAAATTTACGCTTATTTTCGACAATATTCAAAATACATTTAACTATGATAAACATAAAGAAAGAAAATACTTGTTCTGCATTTGTTTTGCAACCCATTATCGATTCTTCGTGCATTTTTGGCGCAGATGTTATTTCGAAATGTCCATGTTATAATTCTGCCCCTGCATCAACTTCCAATAACCTACTAATCAATTTATACGTATTTTATAAAACTTTGATAGAAATATATTTATGGTTTATTACATTGCATTTATCTCTGCACTTGTTAAGTGAGGATGTTTACTGCAAAGACTGGATTTACGTCTTTGGCAGAGATATCCTGGTTATACGATATATAACTGTATTGTTTATTGGATGTTGCGCTCTTCAACGCTCTATATTCAACAGAAAAAAGTTGTCATTCTGCTTTAAGACAAGATCTTATTTTAATGAAAACATGGCCATAAAAGTTAATAAAGGATTCTATGGAATAATGTTTTGCGGTACAAGTTTAATTTTTATAATATTGCTGATAACATTTTTATTTATATATCCTGCCATGATTAAGAAAAATGTTTCCGAAACTGAAGTTATTTTATGCACAACTCACTTCTCTGTAGTTACGTTGTTTTCTGTTTGTCAAACTCAATTCATTATTTGTCAGGGTTTGGCGATATTCGTGATAATCTATAAACATTTACTAAACATAGCTAAAGAAAAATATAAAATTGACATTACTTCGAAAAGCTTGACTATGAAAGCGATCTACGTAATAGCAAAACACACTGAAATTCTTCAAATATTTCGCGAAATAAACGAAACTTGGGAAGATTTCCTTCCTATTTTGTATGGAATTCTCATTTATATAACATGCTTCATCAGTTACAACGTGATATTTACGGAATTGAAGTATATATTTAAATTTGTTTTTGTAACAATGAATGCATTTCATTATTTTCTTTGTATCATCATATCTTTTGGACTATCGCGCTTAACTTCAGAGGTAATGTCTTCGATGTTTTCAATTATAATAATTTCATTTTTAGTAAAATTTGTTATACAACTGTTTAAATTTTCTTAGCAGATTTATGACAATTACACGGATTTCAGTTTATTTTCTACGACCTCTCTAACCATGAAGGAGAAACTCAAAGTAATTAATAGTTGCTTATTATCCTTACTAGAATATTATATCGAAACATTTAAAACTGTAAAATAATATTTTTCTTTCTTATAGATGCTGAACTTCATGAAGAGATTTGGAAGACATCCAATAGGCTTATCTATTGGAGGATTTTTCTACATAAAGAAAACCTTTCCACTTAGAGTAAGTGTCACTTTATTTAGTATATTTATAAAGAATTCATTTGTATTATCATTTTTCTTATCTTTAAACTTTAAAGGTAGCAAACGCTTTGTATACACTGTTATCCAGTCTGATAGAGTTGGAAAGAAGAAATGAAAGAAAAATTTGTTCGGATGGAAAGTTACTTCATAATACGACAAATTATTAATTAATTTAATTATACATCTATGGAATATTTTTATTTTGAATACAAAGAAATAATTGTTTTTTTTTTATTTTTCTAAACTAAATGGAATTATGTGCATCTTATTATTAATCTTATCGGTAAAGAGCACAAATCAACTTGAAATATTACACATCTTTCAGAGAAATACTGTAATTTTTATATGAATCCATTATTACAGTTTTGGGTAATCACGTTTGTATTTTTTGACCACAATTTATCTATATAAAACAAAAAAATCGCAAAAAATTTAAAATAAAAGTTGACAAAAAATATGTGATTATCATTAAAAATACTGGAGAAAAAGGCACTTTTTGGGACAATCAAACTCTTTATAGTCCTTGAACAGTCTCGAAATAAAATTTTCCAAAACTGTTCAGTAAGAAGATATCAGAGAATTATCTTTGTCATGGAGTTAAATTTAATGACAAAAGACTTCTGTCTAGTTTTTCATATTTGCGGCACTTACCATATGAAGGAGAAATGTCAAGAACATTTTAGGGCCTATCAGAAAACATTCACATAGCTCATGGGATGGGACTTGTTTGCTTTTTTTAAAAGAATTTATAAAAATAGATTATTGGTCAGAAATATCAAACAAATTCAGGTTTTATATTCTAAAATTTGAGAGCAGTCATCAAGTAGTAATTTAAAATAAAAAAATAATTACCGGAAAGCTTTAAATTTTGGGAAAATTCAAATAAATACTATTTTCTTATTAATTTGGAAACAAAATGGAAATTTTCAAGAAGAAGAATTACTAATCAAAAGTTGATTCTGCTCCAAAATCAGTTTACAAATAATAAATAGTTTACTTACTTCATATAAATTTTATGAAAAATGAAGCATTTTTTTTATTTATAAAACGAAACATTTCAAAAGTAATGAAACTGAAAAATGCAAACTAGTTATATAGTATAAATACATTGAGAAGTTAACGAATTAAAATATTTAGGAAATTATTTAATTCCAACTGGTAAATTGATATAAATTATAAAAATAAAACGAGTGCTTCTTAAAATTATTGGCACACCGGACAGACCCTTTAGGAAACAAATTTCGAGAAAAAAATATGGTAAACTTTTTAAATTTTTATTCAGTTGAAATCTTACAAAGTAGTTATCAAAGCTTGGCAGTGAGACCAAATGAGAGAAACGGGCTGAAACTGCAGAAATGTATTTTCTTAGATCCCTAGTCGATTTACTAAATTAGATAAAGTTAGAAATAAAAAAAAAATCAAAACGAAAGGTTTAAAATGATCAATATGTTAGAAGATTTTAGGGGTGTCCAACTTTTTGGCTTCCTTGGGCTATATTTGAAGAAAACAATTGTCTCGGGCCGCATATAAAATATATTAATTTTAACGGTAGTTGTCAAACGAAATTTAATAAATAATGAATAATATATGATATCTACCATGACAAATAAGTAAAAATGTCGTAGCATAGTACTGTAATCTTTGACTTCTTTTCGTTCCGAAATTTTTAAAATCATTGATTAGATCAAGAAGTTTTAATCATTGGAATAAGAAATATTTTAGAAAATAGAAGTAGGAAATTTAGATCAATATTTAAATAATAAAATCTTCATTAACTTTATTAATTACGTAAAACATTCAATGTTTTAAGGAATTTTCAATTTTTATGTGTTTTTTTTTTTTTTGCATATTTTACGCCCCTTTCCAATCAGGAAGATTACTAAGGGGCGGAGCCAGTTCCAACCATGGGCTGCATCCATACCCGTGGAGGGGGTTCGGATGGTGAAGGACGGGGATCGCTGGGCCGGGCCCAGCATCCCGAAAACACTTTCAGGAGTTACCAGACCAGGGACGCGAACCCGGGTCCTCCTGCGTGCAAGTCGACAGAGTTACCACTCGGCCATCCGGCCGCCTCAATTTTTATGTTAGGCCCCATGCGGATAATGGGGGTGATAGCCCTGATATACTTAAAGGAAAAATTGAAGAAATACAGATTATTGAAACGATAAATCAGTGAAAGTTCAAACTAAAATACAAAGTGGAAAGACATCAAAATAGAGGAAAACAAAGTTAATAGATTGAATATATGAAAGACTGAGGCCATTACAGTTAATTAAATCTTTAAAATGAAGAGCCAAAAAGGTAATAAGATAAATCATAAATAACCTTTTCTTCTTAAAAACATATATGCAACAATTAATGTAGATATTTATAGCATACAATACAGTATTTTATATTTATCAAAACATATTTATATTGTCGAAAAACTTTCAATTATTTTTGACACTTTTACAGTGAAAATTTTGTATCAGTTGAAATTATTATTTTACAAAATTATTAAACATGTGAATATTAAATATTTTTTATTATTACAGTACTCCATTCATTTCAATAAGTTAATGCTCTAAATCTGTTCATTTGCAATGTGAATAGTATCAAATGACATTTTCGAAAAATGCCTTTAGTAATTCTTTTGTAAAACTAAATATTGTGATTAAAAAATAAATAATTATTATTTAAATGTCAATAACAAAATTTGCAAATATTTATTTGCTAAATTTAATAATTGTAATTTATTTTCTTTGCCTCAAAAAATTATTTCATATATTCAATATTTTTCAACTTTCAAATTCACACTAAATTTCTCCAACGAAACTTAATATAGAAATTGATTGGAATGACTATTTATATATATATATACCCTACAAAAAAAATTTTGGCTGTTCCCTCATCAGTGTTATAAAGACTAAGCAATATGAATTTTCCTTTTACCTACTTCAAATGGGAAAACAATGACCATCAGAGCTTCATTTTTTAAATTACAATTCATTTCATATTTGGTTCCAATCATTGAGCAATTTCAGGTTTTCAGCAAATACAGACCTTTCATCAAAAATTATCTTAAGCTGGATTAATTGATTCTAAGATAAAAACAATCAAAATATTGTAATACTAAACTGTCGAGTGTTCTTAGTTAGAAAGAAAATTATGCCAGACGATAATTTTCTTCCCGTAAGCCACAGAGCCAAGGCCAAGGCGACACCCATTCTGTGGGATTTTTTTCCCCAGAAACCTCCCTCATAGCCTGACAGTTTCACCATCAGGGACAAAAACTGGGATTGTCACATCCGGGGGAAAAAAAGCCAGTCGACTGGCTGTCCATTCCTGTCATATCCAATGTCAAATCCTTCGGTCATCCTCTGGAAAAGAACATATTAATACATAATATACAATATATAATGCATTAATACATAATAAAAAGTAATGCATATCCATATAGGCAATAAATTTGTGATTGCTAAAATAATTTGCGCATATATGATATTGTAAAGAATTTAAATACTGTATCTTCGAAACATAAATAGCTTCTGCAATACTTTTGCAGCTTGCAAATTATTTCAATAACTGAAATTAGATTTGATATTTTCAATTAAATAGTAAATGGCATATGAAAAACAAAATAATTAAATTTTTTTAAAATCAAACAACTCACTGTCAGTCTGTGACCAAAGAATTCAACCGATACTTTAACATTGATGAAAATCATACGGTATGAATTTAATCACATTTTTTAACATAATATGTTCTATCTATATTTCTTTACATCTAAAGAAATCTAATATTGCATTATTTATATATTATAAATTTTAACTAAAATTTACATCATCGCAAAAATTATATTAGCAGTTAAAGTTTTATTGCTTTCAAAATATGTTATTTTATAGCTTATTAAACTTTCGTTTGAAAAATAAGTCGGATCAAAAAGGCATGTTTTCTACCTGCTACTCCCGTACAACATATTCTACAACTCGATGTCTCTCTAATATGATTAAAATTGAGGCAATCCTCACATAATACGATATTTATAGAATATGTTTAGCGTACTAAACGAAATTTTATAAGAACCTAACTATCGATTTTTATCAGGATTACCTGAACTATCAACTTAAAATGATTACTAATTAATCTATTTACGCAAATATATCTATGTTCAAATGAAAAGGAGTACTGAAACTTAATAATATGAATAATATGTTCGCATGGTTGCATAAATGAGTTCGGTTATGCAAATAGCCATACTCTGAATATTATTCTGTCACAAGAATAAACATTTTAAGGATATTAATAGCATAAACACAGAACATCAAAAGAAAGGTTATTCACTAATGTAACATTTATGGAGTCAATATTATTTTATTTGCTAAATTAATGGAATTTTGTTATAATTTCAGTCCCACAATTTACATTACCATGCTATTTTTATGTATTTAAGTAGTATCGATTTTATGAATGTATTTTCTCTATTAAATCATAAAATATATTTCACTGGCAAACGTACTAAACTTATTATTAGAGAAACGAGTCATAGTCGAATTAGTCCAGACTTCCCTACTTCTAGAGTCAGAAGAACAAGTGATCTTATAATTTCATAGAATTATATTAATTTAATTAACTAACTGTAGATCTTTGTTTCAAATTACATTAGTTGAGATTATTTAGCTGATTGATATTTAAAAGATTAAACGATGATGAATGCGGAGAAAGAAAATACTTGTTCTGCTTTTTTCCTTCAGCCCATTATCACTACTTCAACTATCTTTGGTGCGGATATTATTTCAAAATGTCGGTGTCATAATTTCGACTCCACATCGTCTTTAAGAAAGCTGACAATCAAATTATACGTATTTTATAAAACTTTGATAGAAATATATTTATGGTTAGCTACATTGCACTTATCTCTGCATTTATTGAAAGAGCATGTTTACTGCAAAGACTGGATTTACGTAGTTGGCGGAGATAGCCTCATTATTCGATATATAGTTATTTTGTTTATCGGATGCTGCGCTCTTCAACGCTCTATATTCAACAGAAAAAAATTGTGGTTCTGCTTTAAGACAAGCTCTTATTCTAATGAAAATAATGCCATAAAAAGTATTGCGAAATCATTGTTCGCTGTAACGACGACTTCAATTGTGGTCTTAATTTTTATAGTATTCATGGTAATATTTCTGCTTATGTATCCTGCCATGATTGAGAGAAATAATTCGGAAACTGAAATTATTTTTTGCACAACTCACTTTTCTATAGTTACGATGCTTTCTATCTTTCAAATTGAATTCATTTCAGTTCAGTTTATTATAGTATGCATAATAATCTATAAACGTTTGTTGAATATACATAATGAAAAATTTCAACTTCACTTAACTTCAAGAAGTTTGGCGATGGATGCGATCTACGTAATAGCAAAACACACTGAAATTCTTCAAATATTTCGTGAAATAAACGAGACTTTGGAAGATTTCCTTCCCATTTATTATGGATTTCTCATTCACTTAACATGCTTCATTAGTTATAACATGATATTTACGGAATTGACAATCATATTCAAATTTATTTCAGCAATGCTTAATGTGGTCAATTATTTCTCATTTATAGTAATTTCTTTTGGACTATCCCGTTTAACTTCAGAGGTAATGCCTTTGATGTTTTCAATTAAACTATTTTAATTTTTAGTAAAATTTATTATACAACTGTTTAAATTTTCTTAGCAGATTTACGACAATTACACCGATTTCAGTTTACTTTCTACGACAACTCTGACACTGAAGAAAAAACTCAAAGTAACCAATAATTGCTTATTGTCTTTACTAAAATATTATTCAGAAACATTTAAGTGTAAAGAAGTGTTTTTTCTCGTATAGGTGCTAAACTTCCTGAAGAGATTTGGAAAACATCCTATAGGCTTATCTGTTGGAGGATTTTTCTACATAAAGAAAACCTTCCCACTTAGAGTAAGAAATACTTATTTTTCATAAGAAATTCATTCATATTATAATTTTTCTTTTCTTTAAATTTTACAGGTAACAAACGCCTTGTATACGCTCTTATCTAGTTTGATAGAGTTGGAGAAAAGTAACGAAAGAAAAAGTTGTTTGGATGGAAAGTTATTTCATAATGTAACAGATCATTAATTAATCTAAATCCAAATTTATTCCAATAATTTAATATTTATATTTATTGGAAAGTAAATATCAATATTTGTTTTGCAATACATTTCATCCAATACTAAATTATTGGATATCTTTGTTTATTAAAACAAAAATTTTCATTGATGAAAAATTTAGAATATTGATATGAAAATGCTTATTAATAAGCTTCTTCTGAGTATTTTTATTAGATATATGCTAGAAACGAATTAACATATAAAGACGCCTAGTTTTGATAATAATGAAAAATGAATAGGCGAAAATCTTAAGGAGTATCGAATTTATGATTTGACTAAAATTAAAGTTTTCCATCCTCATTCGATTGTGTTGAGGATAATCTAAGAAATAAAATTCAGATAATGTTCCTTTCCAGATCACTTATTGAGTTATGGAATCCAGATCCGATTGTTATAGTTTTATCTCGCATCATCTTGCAGTAACCGACTATCAAACTGTACAGGCATTCTATAAACTTGATAGAAATATATTTACCGTTTTCTATTTGCTTCATTGTTCCTAATATTTATTCAGAGCTAATGTTCTAAATTCGAATGTTTTTATTTTTTTGATAGAGATAACCTCGTTATTCGTTATATAAGCATTTATGTTTAACGCATGTCACACATTATAGGGCACTATACTGAAAAGAAACAATTATCAAGCTATTTTAAAGAAGCTCTTTCTTTAAATGGTGAATAGAACAGCAAAAAACACGAAAATTCGAAATAATTGGTGAAATAAACGAAACTTGGAAATATTTTTCTTCCCATAGTAACTTTTCATTTACCTAACAAATTTAATGTATTATAACATGATATTCCCTAGAAGTTCTGTTCATACTTAAATATTACTTGATCATCTTTAATGTTTTCGATTATTTATTTCGTTTGGATTATGTCTTCTGACATCACAGGTAAAACACTTAATTTATTGCATTACGTAATTTTCATGTTTTTATATACTTTGTCATTTAATGTTTTTTTTTTAATTTTTCACAACAGATCTACGACAACTTCACTGATTTCAGTTTGATTTCTATGACAAATCTGAAAACTAAACGTAATAATTGATTGAATATTATTTTTGTTGTTATTGTAATTATCTTTAATCATGTAATAGTACATTAATATATATATATATATATTTGTACAGATGCTAAATTTTCTAAATAGATTTAGAAAATATCTTTCAGAATAATCCTTTGAAGAATTTTAAAAAAGGCTTTCTACTTAGAATAAATATTAGAATGATTATATATAATATTTTTTCTAACAGTTTCTATCATATTTTTACTTTTCGTTTAATCTTTAAGCAGTAAAACGCAGTGTTCAATCTGTTTTCCAGTTGGATGGAGTTGGAGGGAAGAAAAAATAGAAAAGATTGTTCAGATGCTACGATATATCGTTATGTAACAAATCATTAATGTAATTCCAAAATAGTAAATTTTATATATATATATATATTAATTATTATCTTGAATTTTTATAAGGTAGAATCAGGCCCGGTTCTAGGGGTGATGCCGCCATCGTGCCATTTAATTTTAGCCGCCCCCTCGTTTTATAAACCAGAGTATTTTAAATTAAAACTTTTCGCAATTATGCATTTTCCATACTTATAAAAGTAAATGTAACAAATTATAAAATATATAATTAAAAATTAAATAAATAATTTTGACTAAATCAAATGAAAAGTTTTTATAGGTAATGAATTTTAGCGAAAACCGCATCTTTCTATCTTAAAAATTACAGAAAATTTAGCAATATTAGTGAAATTGTAAAATAAACAAAAATTGTCGAATAACAATAAATTCCCGTTACCTGATTGCATATAGAAAGCATTCAGATAAAGTTATGAAAACAAGTGTTCCTTTTATT
>WUQG02266510.1:0-20041 GCA_011317285.2 Androctonus mauritanicus | reverse complement strand
TTAACTTCTATTAAGAGTCGGAGAGATGGAACAGAAACATATGCGAGTGCTATTGAATAAAGTGTGCAACATGCACACGTAACATCGAAGCATTATTTTGCCACTTAATAATTGTGATTCTGTCATATGTATATATATATTTATATTTTTATTAAATAATTACAATTAATATAAAGTAACTAAAATAAAATTTTTCTTTGTTGACCTAAGTAGGAATTGACTTTAAAAATTTTTTTTTTCATAATAGAATATGGTGGAAACAAGTTAATAAGTTTTATGCATTTTTATGAAAGATCAAAGAATTCAAAACAGCTACTGGTAATTAAAATATTTAGTTTTATATATTAGATCTATATATGTACAATATCCAAGGTGCAGTCAATAACTGGAAGTTTTTAATTGAATACAGTCTATAAATAAATAAAACATTTAATTTGTATTTCCTTTAAAATGGAAACTATAAAGGCTAATGTTGCTGTCATTAATAGAAAGATCCTTGATTGTTTTTTAGATCCTTGATTGCAGTTTGTTCAACTTCTGTTGAATTTTCAAAATGTTTTATTCAAGAGAATGAAAAAGCTAATTCTCTTGGTGCCAAATCTAGAGAATAAGATGGATGGGGAGTGAAAACTATGCTATGCTTGCCAAGAATGATTTAACAAGTATAGAATTGTGATATTTAATTATATTTAATTAAACACATTCTGACACTTTCTAAACAACATTTTAAAAGATCAATTTTATAGTATTATAGAATTGCAATATAATTCAAGAAAAAAGTTTTTAAACAATCATTGTCTTAATGTATATTATTAAATTTATTTTAAAATATTTAAATAAATTCTAGAAATTATTGATTTTACCTTGTACATCATATTTTACAAAATTGTTTTAACAATAAAAATTTATCAAATAATAATTTATAAATGAACTGCTCAATAATAATTATTAGAAAGCTAATAAAACTTAGATAAAAGAATGTTATAGTAAATGATCCGAAAACTAATCATTTTTTTCAATTTTTGAAAAATTTTGTTACAATATATAATTTTAAATTGCCCCAGATTATAAAAATTCTATACTATAATTTCTCTCTTACATTTAATGTTTTGAGAAACAAAAATAAGATTTTATATTATTAATTATTATTCTATGAAAATAATTTTTTATTTTTGAAAATATTTAACATCACTTTTATATATACGAATAAAACTTAACATGAAAATATAGTTCCATTTCTTTTTTCCTTCACACTTGATTTGATTATTCTTCCAATTATTGTGTCAAATATAATTATATAAAATTAATTTCTAATGCCTCAAAATATTTTTATTTAAATTCATAATTAATTTTCATTTCTCTATAGTTTCAATATAAAATTTTAATTATATATGAAGATTCAATTCTAAATTTTCTATTTTGAAATTTATATTTACCGAAATTGTATATAAATTACAGGATGTTTCTATTAATATTTTATTTGTTTACAGTCTGCTACCTGAAATAATTTTTTATTCTAAATTATGCCATTTGCTACTTTAATAAAAATATGTTGGCAGTGTAATGATTCAAACACAAATGGCAATATTTTAATGTGTCTTTCTATACAATCTTAATTAAATTTAGAGATTCATTTTTCATTTTATTCTTTTTCCACTCTAAGAAGTCTCAATACTTTTAACTGAATAAAACTTAAAAAGAATATCATCAATTGTTTTAAATTCTAGATGATGATGATAGTATATGAAATTATAGTATATATTTAAATATTCTTGTTATATTGTTTTAGACATTACACAGATATTATATTATTAAAAATTAAAAAAAAAATAATGATGCTATAATCTTTACTTTTTCAGTAAATGATATTTTGAAGAACATCGTCAATTTATAATGTTAAGTATTTAGAATTTTACATTCATATTTTTCACTAAAAATATTCTCAACAGTAATCATTACTTCAAATTTCTATCATTTAGAATAAATCTTCCTGTATTTATATTTTTTTGATTAATTTACAAATGTAATAAACTTAATTTTTATCATTCGTGTAAGAAAGTAAAAGTGATTTATTAGCTAATGATATATGCAAGATATGATGTAAGACTGGAATTCCTATGATAATTTGTTTCATCTTTTATTTTATAAAAATTAATTCATTTAAATAATTTATTAACTGACTCCATAGTGGAATCTCTCTCTGATTATATATACGTACTGTATTTAGTTTTAATTTTCATGGAAACAATTTGTAAATGAATTAGACATTTCAAACTTTATTGGTCAGCTGTATTTAATGCTGATCCATAAAGCATGTGTTATTAAAATTGTAGTATCTAATTATGTAGGAATAAATTGTTTTCTGTTATTTGAATTCTTGGTAGGAAAATATCAGAGAAAAATAAAAAAAATAATTAAAAATACAAGCCATTTCAAGTTACCAACTTATAAATGAATTAACTTTTCAATTTACGAACAAAAGTTTCTAACTTTGAATTAGTATGCTGCATCCAGAAGTACCACCTATTATACATGCTATTGTAATATTTATTAAATTATGGATTATATAATATATGCCATAATTTGACTGACTGAAAGTTTCATAGATTTTTATATATATGCCATAATTTGACTGATTGATATTTCATAGATTTTGAATAAAAAATTTTGATTATAAAGAGGTGTTTTGGTGTAAAACCTAATTACTTGAAATACTATCATAATATATTGAATATAAATTTTTCATTAAGTTAATATATTGAATATAAATTAAGAAATAAGTTAAGAAATAATAATTATATAAACAATAGAACTTTTATTTTCAGTTTATCTGGGAAAGTGAATTCTGAATTTCTTAACTTAAAAAATTCTACAATTCTCTATAATAGATATTGCTGTAGACATTCTATTAATATAATAATGAAAAAAAAAAAAATATATATATATATATATATATATACATATATATATTCAGCAATAGAAAAAATTATTGCATCATCAATCATTCCACAAAGTTATTCAGTTATCTAGCTATCAATGTGGAAATACTGAATCACCACCAAGTACTAAACAATAGCAAGCAATGCAAATAACAAAAATATTTAATGCATCACTTAATACAGCACAACTGGATATGCATTAATGAATTATGAGTCAAATGGCTTTTTGCTCCAAACAATACAGTAGATCCTTGACTTAAAAGTTTCAACTTATGCATCTGTATATTTCCCTGAAACTGCATAAGTTTCTTTATTTCTGTTAAATTTCCAAAAACCATGAATGAAAATTTCATTAAACAATTTACTTGTTTAAAAAAATATTACTTTAAATTTTCTTACCTATGGTTAAAGCTGTAAGCATGTTTATAAATTTCATTAGATGCATTAGCAAACAGAATGGCCAAATCATGTATAGTGAACTTAAAACTGGACTTATACATTTTTTGAATGAAGTAAGTATGCAAGTCAAGACTTATTGTATTGTAACAGTTGAAAAGTAGATCCAAATAAACTACTCATTACTTTCATAAAAAACTGCCTTAAACACTTTTATAGTATACTAATGAATAAAATCCAACACTTAAGCAGTTGTGGGAAAAAATCTATTTTATTTAACGAAATTTTTCCCACAACTGCTTAAGTGTTGGATTTTATTCATTAGTATACCAAATAAATTAATTAAATAGTTTTTCAGTTAGAAAAATAAAAAATATATCCCTAGTGTTACCTAGTTTATGGTTCTGATGCAATAATTCATGTTTATTTCTAAATTCTGACAAACTTAATATTGCATTACTCTATATTTTCCACTACTATAATATAAAATTGTTTAACTCAATGATCATATGTTTCCATTAGTGATCAGCAACTTTTTTTTTCTAATTTATTGCACAAAATGAAATTTTTTTTTCATTTTGTGCAATAAAAATTTCTTTTTATTTTGTGCAATAAAATTTCAAATGTGGTCATTTTGAAATGAGACCATTTAAATTCGAAATTAGTTGATGTATAATTACAACAAAAAGTAATGTTAATTTATAATTCATATATGTGATGTGATGTTTTCTGAGCTACTGTTTAGACAGTCTGACAGAGAAAAATATTTGAAAAAATAATTATAAAATATCTGAAATAAGCTAATTTCTCATTTCTAATATTTAACTTATTTTCTGTATATTAGATGTTTGTTATGTTATGTTGTTATTATTTTAATACATTTTATTTAAGATCATTTCTACTCTAATAATCATTTATCTTTCTTTTTATAGGATGACTAACAAAAATGAAAGCAATGAGTTTTTGTGCCTTTATATAGAAGTAAAAAATTTTGTTGTTTGCATTTTAATTGTCTTTTCTTGTAAATTATTATTTTTAAATGAATAAATATTTAATGTTAATAAAATTATGCTTATTAAATTTTATTTTTATTGTAATAAATTATATCATAACATATTATTAATTATTATTATTTCCAGAAATGATTTAATAAGGATAAGGAAAAGTCAACAATGAAAAAACTCAGAAAATCAAAAGATGAAAATTCAAAATATAATGAAGAAAAGTGTTTTAATGTTAGTTACAAATTATAAATCAGAATTGATATGAATAGCAAAAATAAGAATTCTGAGCATGAAAGAAATGAAACAAAACATTGTACAAAACTGACTAAAGATATGAGAAATCAAATTTTAATATGGTTTATTTATAGTGTTTTAATTTAATTATGAATTATGGTTGAAATAGTTTTAAATAATATAATTTGTATTAAATTACTTATATCAAAAATACATGAATATACATTGATTTTAACTTTTCTGTTTTAGAAGAAGAAGACAGTGAAAGTTCAGGTAGGAAGCATTTTGTTTGTGATGTTTGCAAAACAAGATTTAGATGGAAGAAAAATCTTAAAAGACATTTGAGGGTTCATACTGGAGTAAAACCATTTTCTTGTGACATATGTAAGAAGAGATTTGCCAGAAGAGGTACTCTACATAATCATCTATGGAGCCATACAGGAGAAAAACCCTTTTTGTGTGATGTGTGCACTAAAGGATTTGCTCGAAGAGGACACCTAATCAGACACTTACGGATTCACACAGGAGAAAAGCCTTTTGTGTGTGAAATCTGCAATGAAAGGTTTAGATTCAGTAATCAACTTAAAATTCATTTCTCAAAACAGCATTCAGAAAATTAATTTAATAATTTTGAAAACTGGTTTTTCAAGTTACTTTTGAATCAGTTTTTAAAATTATTTTCAAAACTGCATAATTATATTTTGCAATTGAGTAAAATTCAAATTTTAATTTATCTAAAAACATTATTGTGAAACTGATATTCAATTTTAAAATATATCAACACATTTCATCTTTAAAGAATATCTGAATGTATGCTAATATAATCAAGTTATATTTGTTACATACATATAATGCACAAATGCATTCATAAATTCCTATTTAGCAAGTACACAGTTTCAAAAGAGATTGGGTTAAATGCTTTAAAATTAGAAAATTAAAAATGCACAAACATTTTGCATAATATGTAGAAATGTTTATATGCAAAATTAGCAGAAAGGAGGAAGGGTAATGTTATATATTCAAACTCAACTCCTTAACAGATTAACAGACTCTAACATTTAAATACTATATTTGCATATAATGCATATTTGTAGATATATTGTTTTATTCATATATTAGCATTCCATATTGTCTTTTATTAATAATGCTAAGCATATTTGGGGCAGCACAACATACAATGGAAATTTTAGAAAATTAGCCAACAAATCTTATCAATTTGAGTGTAATTATCAAATATTCTATTTATTTTGTTGAAAACAATATTTTTGCTATGTTTATTTTAAAAGAGAATAACAGATTTTTAATCTGATCATATTAAATAATAATTAAGAAATCTATGTATTTAAAATAATCATCATATCATTTTCAAAGAATTTTATTCTTTGAATGATGATTGAAACTTTGTTTTAAAACAGATCACTGCAAATAAAGTATGGCAATGTTATACGAATAACTTGAACATAAAACTATGATTATTATTTCTTTATGATCTTAATTGATTCTTACCATCAGCAAATATTTTTGCCATAACCATTACATTTCTTTTTAAATGTTTAAATCTGAAATAAATTAATAGTTCTCTTTGAAAAATATTTCCAATGAATTTATGCATAAAATTAGATATTATCTCATTAAGAATTAAGCTTAAATCTAAGTTGTTAAAAAAATTGTGACTTTTGAAAATTTTATAATTCATCCCTTCAAAACATTAAACACAAAGCCAAAAAGCTGTTTCTAATCTTTTATTTAACCAATCTGCTGGCAGTAATGATCGATCACTTACATTTTAAACATGGTCATTATTTTCATATTTATTGAATTTTATCATATCAAATTTTATCATTGAATTTTATGAATTTAAATCAAATTTGAAGATATCGAATTTTACTCAAAATTTTAATCATCATAATAGGATTATATAAAAACCAATATATAGTAGTTGGGAATCAGATTTAATGATGTAAGGATCTTATAGGCCAAACTGTGCCACAATATATAGTGTATTTATTTTTTTATGTTATATATTGAACTGTTATTGAAGTATATCTAGAATTTGAGTTTTTAACTAAATACCTGAATTCTATCATGTTGCAAATAAAGTGACAAACTTCTATACATACAAACATACCATTTGAAATTTTCTAAAATTTAAATAAAAAGTATATAAAATTTTAAACATTATGAAAATGAAATGATCTAGCAACAAATATATAATAAAACTACACACAGTAATAAGCACAGTAATTCAAGATAACAGAGTTTCACCAAAAATCTTTTCAAAGGTTTTTGATTATAATGAAAATTCCAAAATGAAAATAATAATTGACCCAATTAATATATATTACACATTGCAGTATATAGAATGAGTTTTATTCATCTAGATTCAGCATAAGAATAGTAGATTATGAACTATTCAAATTACAAACAAACTTTATAAATGAATTGTTCTTAACTCAAAAAAATGCCTTCAATTTGTGTTCTATGTTTTCCTTTTATTTTCTACCTGAGAATAGTATATTATGAAATTTTCTCAATTGAAATTTATGGTAAAATTAAATCATCAAATATAAGCTGCTAATTATGATATTTTATGTCCTGAAGATAAAATTTATTTAATATTAAAATTTTTAAGAGAGATGTATCATTTTTAACAAAGATTGCAATTTTAATATTAATCCATGATGATTTGGGAAATCCAGAATATGAACATTATCATCAGACTTAATTTAAAATGTTTGACAGGAAGACAAATCTCATTTTATCAAAACTTTAATGAAAGTAAATGTAAAAAAATATTAGGAAAACTTATTGCTTACAACCATAACTTAAAGATTAAAAGGCAGATACAGAGATTTTAATTTAAACTGCAATCTTTCTGTGCTTCCTTTTAATAAATATACAACATTGCCACATATAAATCCACTATTCATGTTGTTCAAACACAGAAATGTACAAAATATATTTTAAATATATTTTAATATTCAACTAAATATTTTATAAATATAAAATATTTAGTTGAATATTAAAAATTTTATATGATATAAACTTTCAGTGATAAACTACATAAGTAAATACTGTAGAAATATTTTTTCTTACATTAATACTTTTGTAAATATGAATACATTAAATTTATTATTTTAAATATTTATGTTAAAAATATTAAGCAATTATTAAAATTAGGTATTTTGTCACTAATTGCAACAGCAATAAACAATAAAAATAGCAGCAACTCTTGTCCAGACTGTTTAGAATCATCCTTCATTCTAGATTTGTTAATTCATCCTACAATATACAAAATTTTGTAAAATTTTACTTTTTAATGTAATTGATGTATAATTACCACAGAGTATATGGAGATTGCATAAGTACAAAAACTTGTCCTATTTGATATCTCCATTTCAATTGTACTGTTACTCTAAATGGGATTTAAGATATTTTAAGTTTTATTCTGAATCTAGCATTCTCTAAGCTGATAGTTCTCATTATTTTTTCCCTCACTAAAACTACATTTAATATATTTTCTTTCTGTTAATCTTAAGACTTTTCTCTTTCAGAATAAGTGAGACTCAAATTTATATTCATTTTTGAATATTCCATTAGGACTGTTTTGTCAGCTAAAATAATATATAGTCTTATTGGTTGGAATCATTGAGATGACAATATAAGACTCCAAAATGAAAATTTGCAAATCTTTACTTAAAAAAAAAAAAAAAAAATTTGGACTTGCATTTATAATAGTCTATTGTTGTCAATGAATACAGATGATCTTTGACTTGTGACAGTTGATGAAATCTGCTAATTTTATGATTGTTCAATGCAATTCAATGGATTTGAGTCTGTCCAATGATAAAAAATATGCTTTTAGTATTTACTATGTCTAACTCTTGTAGTTTTGTGTTTTTTATGTTTACTGAGACACTTTACATTATCTTAGTAGACATTCGAAATAAGAATTTTGATCAGAATTTGAAAATGCCCATTCTGATGCAATATGGGATTTAAGTTTCAAACTCCCATTGTTGTAAGCTAAAACCATAAATCAAGGGCTATCTATGCATTTTTTTTTTTTTATGCTTCTGTATCTAAACATTCATCATAGCATTTCTTTAGGAATCCTAATATATATTTTCAAATCTATAAAAATCAGATGCAAAATAGTTCATCTTTAATGATATAAAAGTTTATAATTACATCATAGAATAAAAGATTGGCATCTGGGAACAACAGTGCAAAGTTAAATCAGATCTCCATTGTCTACAGTGGAGATCTGATAAATCAATCAGATCTCCACTGTAGACAATGGAGATCTGATTTAACTTTGCACTGTTGTTCCCAGATGCCAATCTTTTTACATCAATACACAGACTATAAAAATTTATTTCATGATTTTTCAAGATAGTCAGATCAATCTGCCTTTTTTTAAATTTATACCAAGAAAAATAGTGATGTTTTGGTAATTAAATTGACATATTAATGTAATGCAGATAAATCTGAATTTAATGGTTCAAAAACATGCCATCCAATAAGAAATCATCATTTGTTTTTTCTGTTGGTTTTCTATTAATAATATGTTTATTTAATATAAATTAATAGATTGCATTGTTTTTTATAAATATTCTTTTATAATTGTGCATCATCATTATACACATTTGCTGAATCTCTGGCATTTCATTTAAAGAATTTGAAATCATTTATTATTAGAGTAATCAAAATTTGAATTATTAATCATTTTTCATGAAAAACAGGCTGACTTACAATTAAATACAAAAAGCACCAAGAAAAAAGATGTATAAATCTGATTTTTGATTGTTTGATCAATAATTTTCTTTTCTATAAACTATATCTAGTAATTATTTTTTTTTTTTATAATAATTACTTTTATAATTACAAGATGGCTGTAATTGAAGCTGTATCAAATTTTTCTTCTATTAAACTAATTAAGAATTTTCAGCTATCATATGGATATAACATTCTTAAAATATTAAATGATTATTTCTATTACTTGTATGCAAATAAAAGTCCAAAATTTTATAGTGTTTAGGTGATAACTGTTTTTAACTTTTCTCATATATTAAAAAAATATTTTTGTGAGTATATCATCATCTTGATGTTTAGAAAATAATCTGTTAATTTTAAATTGGTAAATTTTATACTAAATATTTAAGATGAATCATAAAACGAGACCAATGCATTATTTTAAATTACTATTATATTAATTTTGCAAATTTCTAAGAATATTTTAATGATGATGAGAATTTTGAAGCTAAAGAGTATTTGATTGGTTTTTAAAAGATTGATCAGCAAAAGCTGTTAATATTTTAAATCCAACACTTAACTATAAGTCATTTATCAATTTACATTGTTAAACATCTCATTGATCATTATTAATTTAATGTTTGCTGTTTTAAAAATACAGTATTTATAAATATTTATTCAAGTGACTTAATAATTATAATAATATAAAGTATATCAAATGTTCACGATGGATATTTCACGTCTTGGATATACGGAATATCATTTTTAATATATTGTAAATTTTGCCATTTTCATAACAAAAATCTTCAAATAATGTCATTTGTTGACAAACTATTCTGTCTGTCTTATCTCTAAGCATAAGTACTGATTTTGAGTTTTCCTTCACTGGCAAAACTTGTGAATTCTATACTGTATATTGAATTCATAGGTTAGAAATTAGATTCATTATCATCGCTAATTAAAAGTGCAGTAGATAGGAAACATTCGCATCTTAGCACAAAAATTGTGCTAAGATGCGAATGTACGAAGTTTGGTAGTTAAGTAAAATCTCATTCGACATCTGTATATGAACTAACAATTTCAGGTATTAAATTTTTTAATTTTGGATCGCCGCCATTTTGTAATCGTACTAAAAAGACTTCACAATTGTCTTTTGTTAAAAAGAAACGATCATTTTCAATTTGAATGCTTGCGATTTCTTTTTACTTTGTATATTGCGGACGGCTTTACAGGTACCGTAGGTAAGGTGATACTGTAACGCTATTATAAAGAATTGTACAGTATATCAAAATGTTTCCAAAATATTGTACGTATCATTTCCGAAAAATAATGATTACGTTTTAATTAATTTTTAATCTCATACCAAGACTATTAAATATGCGATTAACGTATTTAACGTAGCGATGTCAAAATTAATAGATTCGAAGGGACGATCCCCTAAAATTTGGTTATCTAGTTTTGGTTCTCGTAGTGATGTGAATACATTTATATATGAAAATGAAGCAATTCTGGAAAGAGTCATTGTTTTTCCAATATGTCCTTTATTTTGGTAATTAAGAATACGGGAATAAAATGTTTATCAAGATTTATTTCAGCAGTGAAATGTTAAAAAATCTATCATAGTTTTATAGTTGTTATATGAAAATTTAACTATTCGCCATTTTTAAAAACGAATGAAATTGCAGCGCCAACTTATTTCATAATCTTAATGGCCTAATCAACCTGCTGAATTTTATCAAAATAAAAATTATGACAAATTACTGAATGCCCTCCACTTTTAAATCGTTATTGATGGTCACGATGATATCCATTTTTTCAATAATTTTCCCCACTCATAAAAATTCACTAATTATTTCAGGATATGCAGTGGAATCGCATTTTTGTTCACGGCATAATAGTTTTACTATTGAGTTGGTCCTGAAGAGAATCCCATAGAATTAATGTTAATTAACATCATTCTCATTTATGAACATTTTTGGGGATCCATACGCGTTCATAAAAATTGAGAATCCGTTGTATTAAGAAAGTATCTCAGCAGTTTGTCCGGCATTTTTAAATGATAGAAACTAAAGGATTAAGTGTATAACTCGAGGTTGGTATAATTGTATTGGGGCTACCCTTTTCTGTCGAGTTTTTCATGAAATTTTGTAGTTTAAAAGTCATTAGCAAGAGGAGCCTGTGTGGTGGTAAAATAACGTTATAGTAGTATAAAAATATTGATTTATGGAATTTGTGCATTAAATAACATTATTAAAATAAAAAAAATTAAGCTTTTGATTTCATTTTAAAAATGTTTAAATTTGATTAACTCAATAATCTACAGTACTGCAAACATTAATTCACGTTTGTGGTATAATTAAGACGCAAGTGCCATAACCCAATTCCAACTTGCAGCAACATATCTCCAGCAAGCAATTCTTGAGAGAATTAGTCGACATGTTCGGAAAACGGGAGATTATTTTGTAATAAAGATGCGTGACTGAAATTCATATATCTGAACAATATATTAAGTTACTTTTCTTTTGAATGTCTAGCCATTCATAGCCGAACGGAATGAAGAATGAATGCGCATGCTTTCTGTCGACTCTTGTTTGAAATATGATGGCTGTCATCTATCGATAGAAGCGGTCTTCACCTACATATGGTAAAAATTTTAGCGAAGAAAAAGATAAATTTGTTTACTAAATTCGGAGAGAAAAATGTTTGGACAATATTTTAAACTTATACAGAAGATCAAGAATAGAGATCCCGAAATTCTTTTTCGATATTTCAGATTTATTATTAAATTTTATTCTAAAAATTGTAATATAATTTAAGATAATCTTGGCTGAAATAATAGTATTTATTATAATTTAGGATGTATCGAAATGGCTAACATAGGCGTTGACTTAAGGGATACTAACAAAGGAAAAATACAAGCGCTGTTAACTTTTCCGATAGAGATAGAAGGAACGGAACTACGTCAAAACGAATGCGCGAAATACTGCGCAGAAGACAATTTTGACGTTCCTTTCCTTTTCCGTTCCGACGAACTATGAATCGGCTTTTACGGATCCTAGATACGAGAGGTCAATTGTCCATGCTTATGCAATTAAAAATTTTTTTAGCAGGTACCGGAAATTAATTCCATGTGATAAAATTTTTGCTACACAAGACTTTTTGATCTCAAACCGTTTTTGATCTAGATGGCATCAGGTCGGCCGAATTGGTCGCGTGGAAATGCTTCGTCTTTCCACCATAGAGCATCAGATTCGAATCTCGGGTCCCACCTCTTGGAAAAATTCATAATTGGGTCCGGACCTAGTCCAGCGGTCCATCCCTTTCCTCCACAATCCATCTGATTTCTTCTCAAGGATGGGCAACTTTTGAAGGGTCTGTTTCGCCCACCACTTAATATTCTGAGTGGAAAGTGGCATCATCTATTGTCAAAAGAATCGGGCGGTGCTATTCTCGAGAATATTCATGATAGGATAAGCCTGCCGTGTTTGGAATTGATTACAGTATTACTGAAAATCTTTGTCATCTGAAAGCCGAAATCAATCTAGTTTCATCTGTCAAATTGCAGCAATTTTTCATGCGGCCGGCTATCAGGCAAACTTAAAAATAATGCAAATTTATTATTCATATTCTTGATCGCGTAAAACATTTCGCTTTTTCGATTGGCAAAATACTCGGTTTTTCCAACTGTCCAAATTTTTCAACTAGTGGGATCCAGCTCAGATCCCACTCATTAAAAATTTATATGAAGGGTCCGTCGATCTCCCTCCTCTTCAATTCAGCTCATCTATCCCTAGGTATAAGCATACGTAGCAACTTTTTTCCATTCAAATTTTGATTAAGAATCAAAATATGATTGGGGAAATGAGATAAATATCTATTTTCGTTCGAATAGGCTGAAGAACAAATTAAAATTTGCTCAAATTCTAAATGCAGTGTATACTAAAATCAATTCTTTAAAAAAATCTCGAGAACAGAATTTTGTCGATCCGCATGATAAAGTATTGATTTACCATATCACTGATGAAAAATCTAAATCTCATATCTAAATTTTTTTAGGGGTATCCTGCACGGCTCATTGATCGCCATCCCTCACGTGATCGTTAGGCTGACCTAATGATTGATCTGGTCGTTAGATTAATCTGCTGTTTGGTTATATTAATTAAGCCGCCATATCAAATTTAGGATATTCTATACCTGGCGCTTTTAAAGCCCACATTATAGGTTAGCCAACACCTATAATGCGGCTAATCTGTAGTGAGGGTAAATATTGAGGTCAACCGAAAAAATTGAAGGACGAGTTCAATAGGCTGGGCCGGGTCCCTCTGAAAAACTGGAGATGTGGGATCTGGATCCTCCAAGATGGAAATTGAAATGTTTTACTACGCGGCCATTCAGCCGATCTGTCGATTGCTGACCAATGGTTGGAGAGAGACGTAAAACAGAATACTTTTACAATAATAAATCTATTGCAGTATTCAATATACTCAAAAGTAGATCAGATAAAAATTATTCACAAAGGTTGCTTTGAAAATCCCAATTTTAAATAATTTTGAAGAATTTTACTGTTATTAAATTACATACCAAGGATGGCGAACTTTTAAAAAGTAAGGGTGCGTGCTAAATTGGTTAAATGTTTGTAAAAGCCATGTCTCGCTTGCCGATCCGAATTTTAAACACGGCAGACTCTCGATTAACCCGGATAATCGATAAATTAATTTCCCGCATAATCAGTAAAATATTAAAATCGAAATTACAGACAATATGAATTTAAAATTAAATAAATAAATTGCATAAATACACCATGATATACACACATACTCAAATACGCTACTACTTATTTAAAAAGAAATTTGCAATATTTAATGTATAATTTTGATTGCCATTATCTAAGATAACAATAAAGAAGCGAATTTAAGGTCTAAAATACTTTTAGATATCGCATCTAAGATAAAAATATTGTTAATTCGCAACCCAGGTAATCCAATCCCTGTTTATCAGAAATTTACTGCATATCATTCCAAGTTTCACGTGCCAAAAAATTTTATAGCGTGCCACATGTTCGCAATCCCTGTTACATATTATTTTAAAAATTTATTATATAATACAATAGACCAGTGCTCCGCAACCGCTGTACTCCGGCACACTAGTGTGCCTCGAGATGAACTTGGCTGTGCCGCAATGATTTTCTCGAGAATAATTGAATAATTAAATTTTTGGAGCTTCCTCTGTTTTATGCGGCAAATTAAAAACTAAAAAAAAATTAATCAAGTGATAAATTAATTAGAAAACTGTTTTAAGAATTCGCCAAAAGCAAATTGCAAAACACTCAACATTATTTTAAATTTGACATTAAGCATCCTAAACTTTAAAACAGCCTTTATTGAAAAATTTTTTACATGCCCTATTTTAAGAATTATGATATAAACCCATCGGCAGAATTTTTAGATTCATGAATATTTATAATTCCCGCTATTTTTATACCTTATAAAATTGCGGGAGTTTTAGCTATAATTCCCGCTATTTTGTTTTTTATCTAATAAAAACATACGTATTATTGTAATTTATGAATTGTAAGCTTTTACTTATGGTGTACCGCGGATTTACCGAAAAATTGTTGGTGTGCCTTAGAAGATAAAAGGTTGCGGAGCATTGCAGCAGACTACTGATTAACCGGGTAGTTGATAAATTAATTACTCTGGATAATTGAAAAAATACTCAGAAAAAATGGGAAATTATGGACAATATACATTTAATATTAAAAAATAAATTAATTTCATACATTATTCATTCATGTTTTTTTTTATTGAAAAAGACTACAATAAATATTTATTTGAAGAAAAATTATTGCATTATACTGTATTTTATTGATAATTTTGATGCTAATTTTTCACCTACTAAAAGATATGGCGAATTTTTTTTAAGGATGTGTCAAAATTAGCTAAATTTCTGCGAAAAAACTTTCCTTTGAGTGTCGATCCGCATTTTAAATAAAATATCGGCTGTAAGTTTTTCGTGACCAAAAACTTTGCCAGTGTGCTATTTTGAGCGCGCGTCATATGATCTCTATCTGATCTAAGATAAACAGAAACGAATTTGGGCGTTTGAAAAAGCTCAGATACAAATCTAAAATAAAATAACGATAATTAAACGTGACTTCAGAATTGCCAATTAACCTCATTCCAGATAACCAGGAATCTAATGTACACGTATTAATAGATTTAAATTAATGAAACAAATATTTCAATAAAAACCTCAGTGAAAGTATATTTATAAATTTATTTCAATAATAAATTACTTTTAGCTTATTTTCGAAGGAAATTAATTTTGCTGATTGTGCGTATATCATGAATAATTTCTGAACTAGATTTCCATTAAATTGAAGTACAGTATAAATCAGCGGTTCTCAACCATTTGAATTCTGCGTACCATCCAAAGAATATCAAAATTTCTCCGTACCATCAATATTTATAAAAAAATTTCGGTTTTAAAGTAAAAAAATAGATAAGCGAATAAAAAATATTTTAGTTTTTTGATAATCAAAACATAATTACTATACTAATTCGCAAATAAGTCGCAAACTAATAATTTGATTTTTCTGAGGTAAGATTTTAGCTGCGGTACGTATGTTGGAAAATTGCGATTGTAGAGTTTTATCTAGTTGTATGAAGAACAAAAACAGTATTCCTGAATTGTAGTTTAACATTGTATGCATTGACTGAGCACTCTGTACTAATTTCTACTATGGCAAATTCCAAATTAAGCAATAAAGACAGCGTAAAAACCATTGCGCTGGCAATTGCAATAGTGAGCGCTAAAATGGCGCATGATCCAGAATGCAATAAATCTGGATATTTGTCTATGACAAAAACTAACAAAGGTAGTAATCGATGTAATGAAGATAGTTTTATTTTTTTATACCAATTTTATATTATTTGAAAAATTATTTAAATATAATATTTCAAAAATAGTTTGGCTTTCGCGTACTACCTGTAAGTCCATCACGTATTACCAGTGGTTGAGAACCGCTGGTATAAATAATTGCCATTAAAAGGTAACCTTGATATCGTATTTTCAAACTGCTTCGAATTTAAAAATAGTAATAAGTTTCTCAACCTAGTAACTATTTAAATATTGTATTTGAGATTTTATTCATAACATTCAATAGGGAAGCCATTGAAAAAAGAATTTGATGATATATATTTTAATCCGTATTTTTAAATTATTCCAAAATTTTAACTATCATGATAGGAAAGAACGATTATTTTCTTTTTAGAACTTTTCCTTTTCTCTGAAATTCATTGAAAATACTATACAAATATGACTAAATGTTGAATTGGAAAGAAACTTCCGCAATTATCATAATAGTGCCTAAGATCAACATTCAGGTTTCAGGCCATTCCGACGCAAAATTATGACAATATGGTGTCGATTATATTATATTATTTACAGTATTAGTGACAGTTCCTTTTATTTTCAAATAAGTAAAAAAAAAAAACTTCCTGTTAATATACAGTACTTGTTCCAAAATGAGTTAATTTCATTAATTTAATATTTAAAGAGCTGTAATTTGGATAATCAAATATTTCATCGAATATGAATTTGTTCGCTGTTAGTGAGACATTATTTTAACATGAATTTTCATTTTCATAAAATGAATTTCTATGTGATTATTTATAGGGTTGCCAACTATGTCATTTTGATCCGAAGACTGAGTTTCAAATAAAATTATTCAAGTTCACAAAAAATTATACTCGTGGTCAAAAGTTAGTCTTTTTTTATAAACTATAGTTATTGTTACTTGATATTCTAAATACATGTTTATATTGTAATACCTAAACAGAATTTATTGATTGATTTTTATATATGAAAGTATATAATGTTATAGAAGAAATAAATTTTTAGTTGTTTTATAAATATTGTAATTTATTAAAAAAATTTTATTTTTTACCACGATTGTTATAAAATTATTAATATATATTAATCTATTTCATCCTCTCGATTTTCTTCGTGCGAAAATTGTTTGAAATATTTCTTCGGGTCGTATCGACTCGATGTTAGTAACTCTATTTAGTATTAAAAATAACTCAATAGAGATACAAATTCAAATGAATTTATTTAATTCTACTCGTGTGATAGAACTGCTATTTCTTAAAAATGTGATAAGAAAATATAAATAGTATGAGATTCATTATTTACATCCATTCAAGCCAATCGTTAGTCAATGCAAATGAATAAGGCCATAAAAGAAACCAATATGCTGAATCTTGCTCATTTTTTCAATTTTTGACAAAACTAAGTGTCTAACAGAACGAAAATAGAAATAATTAAATTTTAAATTACAGTATTTAAATATTGTTTTGCTCAAATAAAAAATCATTCAATGATTTGATAATGAGTATATAGCATCTAATATTTGATGAAATATATTATTATTATTATTATTATTATTAGGAGGTACAGTAATTATAAAATTAATTATAAAAATTATATAT
The DNA here is from genome assembly GCA_011317285.2 of Androctonus mauritanicus. Lineage (NCBI taxonomy): Eukaryota > Metazoa > Arthropoda > Arachnida > Scorpiones > Buthidae > Androctonus > Androctonus mauritanicus. The sequence continues at coordinate 2,221 of WUQG02266510.1, read as the reverse complement.
AATTAATTATAAATTATAAAATTGGAATTATTGATTATTGATTGATTGATTATACAAATTCAAAAATAATTCCATTAATTATAAAAAATCCAAGAACGGATTTTTAGAGAGGAAAAAAACTAATGTATGTAGTAAGAAATTTCTTATTTATTTATTTTTTGAGTTATTGTATATATTCATTATTTTAGATGATGCCATTTTTTATTTATTTACGTAGAATGTCATACAATAAAAACTGCTTCTTCTAAAACTGAAATTGAATACAATAATTCATAAAAAAAATAATGAAAGAAATTTCATACTAAAAATGATATACAGTTTATGACACAGTATTACAAAATAAATGAAAATGGATCACAAAATTAAACAGCACTGTATTATAAGACAAGCTTTTTTTCTATCAAAAGTAATTTTGTATTCAAATATTTTTTGATTTTTCTGTTTTATAAAATTAATCACTATTATTTTATTCACAAAAAGTTTAGTTGGCTAGTTGTGATTTACATGCTTCAATAGTACAAACAGTACATATGATATAAAACAAATATACATATATAGATAATTTTTCATAATAAAATACAAACAGATAAATTTATATTATTATTAATTTATCTGTTTAATTATTATAAATTTTAGGTTTTCTTAATTCAATAATATATCTTGCAGACTTCACATTAAGAAATACTTAATTCAAATATTTTCTGATTTGTATAAATAATGGGGAACAAGGTTTTTTTTATGTAATGTGAATTTTACCTAAATTGGTAAAATGATTTTTTTTTATAAAAATGCATATCAAAAATTCCCAGAAGTGGTTATAATAGTATTTAATTTATACTTTTATGATATTAGGCTACCATATTATTCCATGACAAATGGAAAGAATAGCTTCAAGGAACTATATACTGTATATCATTAGTGATTGTGTTATTCCGAACTTTTTGCGTTCTCAAGATTCCCTTTCCGAAATTCTCGAGAATCTCGAGGTCTTAAAAAAATGTTTAATTAAAAATACCTGTTTTTAATAAAGATAAAAACAAAATGAAGCAGAAAAAATAATATGCAATATGAAAATAAATAATATTGGGTTGTTTTATAATTGTTTTTTTTTTTATTTAATATTTTAATTATATTGAAAAAATAGATAAAAATTCAATAATATTTAAAAAATAATCGTACTGTATTTATTTTATGATTACCGACAGTTTTTATTAAAATAGCTTTTCCGTACAAATAGTCTATTCGTTTATCTGCTAAACAGGTCCTGTTTTTGGATACAAAAATTCCAGAAACGAAATTTTTATATCCAAACTTATGTAGAAGTAGGCCCTATATGAGCTTTTTAGACTATAAGATTGCTTATTTTTTTTATACGTCCCTATATTTAACTATCTAGATAAGGCAAACTTTTGAAACGGAAGAGCCAAACCTGTCTCTCGCAACAATTTAAAAATCATTCGAGAGTCAAATATATTTTTACAAATAAGGAAAATTTAAAGTAACATAACAAGTTATAATATTAATTATATCTTTATTAAATGAAAAAAAAAAATCACAAAAAATTGCTCTCATTGGTTTTAATCAATGTGAGCAATGAGCTTGCATTTCCTTAAAAGTTTGTGTGTCCGATTTGTAGTTAGCCGTTTTCAATTTAAGGCACAATTCCAAGTTGGCATCAGTAATTTGGCTCCTCAATTTACATTTACTGAAATTCATGTTAAAAAACGATTGTTCACATAAATATGTATACCCGGAGATATTGAGAACACCAAATGTAAATTTTTTCAACTCATGATATGAGTCCGGAAGACGATTCAAGGTATTGAAAATCATCGAGTCTACCTTCTTAGGTCTCTTATTGCTTGTGTTGTTTATTTACTTCTGAGCCATATGTACAGTCTGTTTAATAAAGGTGTAGACATCATACGTAGGAGCAGTAGTGACAGGAAGTAGATCACTTACAATGTGAGGAAATTCACAGCACGGCTGCCTGTAATGAAATCGACTGTTCTTGTTGCCTTATAAATAGGGGTGTAGTAGATTTTGTAGCGGGGGAGAATTTCGATGACGTAGGTGACATGATTAATTCCTGATACATTTGTTGCAGTATTTTTCGATCATTTTAATTTTTATAACACAAAAAACTTCTTACAATTTAGAAAATCGTATTATTTTAATTAAGGTTAACTTCTATTAATATTTTCTAATTAAGTAAAATGCT